>JAQSVH010213715.1:24346-43494 GCA_029448705.1 Adansonia digitata
TCCATCAAAATGCTAAGTTAAGTTCTTTATACCAAAAAAATAACTTAATTTACTCATTTATTAGAGTAACTTTTCATCACTGAAAGCATTTCATTATAGCAGCTTATTAATCACAATAGTAGAAATTACTGCAAAATGCAAGGAACTATACTTTAATTGAATCAAATACTTTATATTCAAATGTAAATCCAAACCTTTTTGTGGGTAGAGGTACATCATGTATATGAATTTACATAACTTTAATGATAAAGCAATAACTTTAAAATAACAAAATTAAATAATCCACACCTGTAGGCCTAGGAAAATTTAACTTTAATGTTATATTGTTTTATCCTTTAACCATTATCCAAAATTAATTATTTTCCTATGGGGTCAAATAACTAATTTTATGGTCTAACACTTTATGTATGTCATTTTTCTTTATGTAGTTTTAAATAACTATTATTTTATCTAAATCAATTAATTAAAGATACTGTGGCTACTTTTAAGTTAATGATTTAGAACTTAATAATAACATTATATATATGTGCATAAAACTTATTGCATATGACAAATAATACTTTATCAATGTCATTTTCTTGTGTAATTATTTAAAAGAAACTTTATTTTAAATAACTGCCAATTGTAATCTAAATTAACTAACTTAAGATGCTGTGGCTACTCTTAAGCTAGTGATTTAGAACTTAATAATGATATCCTTAATATATGCAAAACCTTTTATTGCATATTAATAATTGCAGCGAAATCATAATATTAAATCATGTTAACTTATTGCAATTATAGCATAAATAATTATGTATTAATGTCATCCTCCATATATAGTTATTTAAAGAAAACTTTATTTTAATAACTACTTAACTAAATCAATAAACTTAAGATGCTATGGCTATTCCCAAGCAATTGATTTAGATTCTTTATAATGATATAATATATGTATATCATGAATAATTGCATACATAATTTAATAACTCAAATATATACCAAATAAATTCATGGCATAAAACTTTATTGAGTTTACCATATGTAGTTATTTACAACAAAATTTTTTATTTTAAATAACTATCAATTTATCTAAATCATGTAACTTGAAATGCTTTGGCTAATACCAAACTAGTAATTTAGATCCTTAATAATGACATTGATTCTTTATGTAGTAAAAATTTATATGTACTACAACAAAATTTCTAATTGTCATGGTATAATTGATTAAAAATCATGACATAATATATGACTTGCTTCTTAAGTTACATAAAAATATGCACAAATCAGAATGTATTTATTTTATGACATATAGATGTGCACATTTATATTGTAATTCTAACAATAAACTTTATCATACATATATGTACTGCCAAAATATTTGGACATTACTAAGGGAGAGTATATACTGCTAAAATATTCCCAGCTTTCTAAAATATTGTCATGAAATAAAATTATAGACTATTTATGCATAAATATATTTTATTATTTAATTAAAAACAAATAATAAATAATAAATATTTTACGTGAACTAAAAAATTCAAAAAAAATCGCTAAAAAATAAAAAATCATAAAATATTTGAGTTTGAAAAAGTTGAAACCAAAAAGGCCCTGGGCCGGTGGTGCGTGCACCACAGGCACATGCTTTTCTTCTTTCTTCAGTGGATTTTTCTGACCCATTCGGGTTTGTTACTTGTTTTTGGATAGTTTTTTCGTGTTTTTGAACCTTATTTGATGCAATTAACACCACAGAAACATAATTTAGCATGAAATCAACATAGGCCATGTGTCAATTCTTCATAAAATTATGAAAAGCATTATCAAATAATCAAAATTTTATGATTTTCACATGACCCGATTTCAATATATTACAAATTTTTTCGTTTCAATTTTCTTTTCTTGAATCATAGTACGCAATAACATAGATATATGATTAATCTATTAAAACACTTTTTCAATCTTGGTTTTTCATGAATTAATCCAAAATTTCATGAATTAAGCAAATCTATGGTACATACATAAAATATGTTTCAATATACAAATACAAACTACGAAATGAATCATAGCATGTTAAAAATTTAGGTTCATGCTTTTACTACATTTATTATAGCTTGTTGATCCTTAATATGAATTATTTAATTATTTACGCATGAACAATATATGCATAAAAAATTCATTTTTAACGAATCTCAATGGATGATTTGAAGAACAAGGTTAGAAAGTTTAGCTCTGATGCTATATGTAATAATTTAAATAAAAACGTAACAATAGTCATTGTTAATCAAGAACGCGACTTCACTCAAAGTACACGAAGACGAACACCCTGTATAAGCATTATAGTCTATTTCCTTTTCTTGGTAATTACCTTATGATGGTGCACAGGCAATTTATATAGACTAGATTAGAGACTTATATTAAAAGACTAATTAGAGTTGTATCCTACCATCAAGGAGTCTATATTTTAATTAGTTACTGAAGTAGAGTTTAGCTCTTATAACTAGAATAGTTAATCTTAATAGGATTTACTATATAATATCATCTTAATATTAATTAAATATTAATCTTGGTCCACTTAATTATTAAGTGGGCCACATAAAGTCTAATAATATGTTCATAAATATACTCATAAAAGAGCTATTGGACAAGCTTAAAGATAGCTTCTTGAACTCAAAGTTCAGTTCATCATATCAATTGGAGGAAAACCTCATGATTGTCTAGCTTAATGCCATAATTAACTCAAAAAAGCAAAGCGAACAACTATAACAAACAAGTAATCCAAATACTTATGAATAAACTTAAAAAAAAACTTGTAGGCTATCTTAAGATGGCTTCTTGAACTCTAAGTTCAGCTGATCTAATCACTTGGAGCCAAAGACTCCAAGATCATCAAGCTTTATACTAAACCAAGCTTATAAAACAAAGTAGATAGCTCAACAAATAAAAACAAAAATGATAATAAATGTGCATAAATATAAAGAAATGAAGATGAAGATGGTAATCTGATAAAAAGATGAAAACTTGAAATTAAAATGAAGATAACCAACAAAGTATTAAAAGAAACTAAGGTGAAAGACATCTTAAACTAAAAAACCTTTAACTCCGATGTTATTTGCAAGAAAAGAAAGGAAATAAAAAAATCTATCTAAAAGTGTGGGAGAACAAAAGTGAAAAAAAAAAAAATGAAGAATGTAGGTGAAAGTGAGGAAAATGGTAGGCTATCTATCTAAGTACTTGTGACTGTAAGTGAAAAATGAAAAGAGCATGAGACTGAAAGAAAATGTGCTGTAAAAAAAAAAAAAAGAAGAGTGCTGGAAAATGAGGGAATCGGTGATCATGTAGAGGGGGAAAGGAGATACTTTCTTGACTCTTCCATACCTCCCTCTTACATGGCCAAAAGGCATCATCGTATTGAAGTAGCACTTGTTAGCTACCTTCCTTATTTTTTTAGGACTAAGAAGGCCATACCTAGGCTTTTCTTCTCTTTTTGTTGCCAATGTGGTCCTAAATACCACCTAGTTTTTTGGGTTAATTTCATGGAATTAAGATGCATTTTATTTATTTTCATTTTAAATATATTAATTGTTAATTGTCTGTTTTATAATTTTTTAGGTCTGAAAATGCAAAAGGGTTTGATGTGCAATGAAACGGCAAAGATACGAAAAGAAGGCAGCAACGCTGGCATCATAGTACCAAAAGTTAGCGTTGCAGCACCAAGCAACCACGAGGTAGGAATCCGGCGGTGCAGCACCAAGCAACTAGTAACCTTGGCGCCAGAAAGTACTGCAACAGCATTAATAACCCTTGCATTGTGGCACTAGAAGTTGGAGCTGTAGCGGCAGCAAAGCTTTAATAGCCAAAGCGAGGGTTGTGGCCTCTTTTTTTTTACCTCAAGCACTTCTAAATTGTTCAATGTCCATCTGCATTACAACTAGTTTGCAGGGGATAAGGGAAAGGTACGTCTACCATGAGTCAAAGGTCATATATGGTTTATTCAAGGCTCGAACAAAATCAGGTATTTGTAACCCTCATTCACATTTGTATTCCTTAGTGTTCTTTTCTTTATATATTATGTGAAGTTAACCTTTTCACTTATATGTTAAAAAAATAGTGTACTTTACAACACAGATTTTATGAATATCTCATTCCCACCTAAAGATAAACATCAGTTACTCATGTTTGCTTTTATACTCTCCTTTAAATTTAGAAATTCTCGATTCTTTTCTCTTTCAATCATAGGAGGTATAGCCAACATATTTATCTAGATTTGTAGTTGCCTTACTTCCAAACAAGCTGATGATATCATCTTTATTGAACTCATCAGTGTTGTTACTGAAGAACAAAGTCAATTTTGAAAGTTAATTTTTTAGCCAGAACCTTCTCGTATTTTTGCAGCACATCTTGCATCATTTCAATCTCACTCCGATTCGTCCTGGTAAATAGTAAGCTATTATTCATGAGGAGTAAGTGTGTGATTTTGGGTCCAGATCTGCTACCTCTAACTACTATCAACTAGCCATTCGTCTGTGCTTTAGCTAGTAACATTAAGAGTCAGGCAAAAGTGCATTGCCTTAGTGAAGCCCTTTCTCTTGATGAAACTTGTTAGTCACAGAACCATTTACAATAATCTAATAGGAGATAGTAAAACATATTTCATAATGATAGAGGCCCAATGGTCATGAAAGCCTAATTTTGCCATTACCGCCCTAAGGAAATCAGATTCTACCCTATCATATGCTTTATTCATGTGTAATTTAAGTGCAAAGAAACTTTCTTTTCCTATTCATTTTTACTTCATGGAACGCAAGAGTTCACTGGCCACAAGGATTTTATTAATAATTAAACTACGCAGGACAAAAGCACTTTGAGAATCACTAATGCAATAAGGTGGGACACTCTAAGCTTTTTTGCTAACAGTTTGGTAATGATTTTATAGATGACATTATAGAGGCTAATTCAGCGTAATTAGGTGATTAAGTTTGGATTTTTTTTTAATTTTAGGAATAAGCCCTAACAAAGTATAGTTAACAATGGAAATATCAACCTACCCATTCAAGACATCAAGACAAAAATTAACAATATCATGTTAGATATCAATATTGTTTAAGGGTGTATGAATATGAAATATGGATACATATATAATGATCATTATACGATATACTAGGTTGTTGTATATAGATACACAGTATATAATTACAATACACGATTGATATCTATGTTAAATAAGAAATCAATCTAATTGTGTCCACTTGAAAAGGAAAGCTGTATAGATACGAAATACATGTACATATACAAAGATTGCTGTATGGTATAAAAAGGTTGTTGTACATAGGTAAATGGTGTATGATTACAACACACAATTGATATCTATGTTAAACAAGAAATTGATCACATTGTGTTCACTTGAAGAGAAAAAAATTGGTTGGTGTTGATAAGTAATCTGTAATTTGCATTCATAGTATAGTGATGTATTTTGTGCTTTATATAAGCATGGTTTCAATATGGGGTACAGCCCTATAAGGCATTCAAGCTTTTGTGTGGGGGCTAAAGCATACTTGAGCTTGGAAAACCACATACACATATGCCAAGTTGAGCCAGGTTAGGTCTGGTTGGGTGGGCTTGGGCTTGGGCTTGAGTTTGGATTAAAAGATCAAGTAGACCTTTTTTTTTTTGGAGCTTAAACTGTTTTGATTTATTTTAAGGCCAACTCGAGACCAATCATTTTATTTGATTAAAACATATGTTATATATTTTTTATTTTTTGTCTAAATTTTCTCCTATATAATTTAAAACTAAAATTGTTTGTCTTATTCGAACAGTCGTGACTATTCATTTTGAACAATTGTCTGAAATAGTTTGCAAATAAAAGTTTTTTTTACTGCTTTAGGAGTTGGTTCAATAATTGTCATTTTATCTGAAATTCTTCCTTTGGTTTTCCCGCTATGTCAGGATTGATATACTTTCAATCCGTGACATGATTGAGAAAGTTTGGGAGATGAATTCTGCAAAAACTGTCAAGCACTAGTAAGGTAGGCAATAATTGTCTTACGAGGTTTCAACGTCAACTCATTTGATTGTTCAATTTCGGTATTCGTAATTAGTAATTTTTATTTCATATTCGTATTTTATTTTGTTATATTTTTCATATAATGCAGTATCGTATTGATATTGATATTTTTTGGTTCCAATTATTGCTTTATCTGTTACAATGCCGTCTGCATAGGGTGCAACAATCTTAAGACAATTAGCTATATATTTTAATATACAATTTATATATTTCGTCGTTATTGTTGTGTTTAATTGATATTATTTTTTATTTTATCAATATTTTATTTTGTTATTCATTGTACATCGGATTTGTGGATTTGCTCTTTCATAATCATTGTTTCCATTATGTATGTTTCATATATATAATTTTAAAGCCACTGATTGTTTTACAATCACTGTTTCATTTACATAATTGTTTTGATGCTTAAAGTCTATATATTTCTTGAATGCCCAATTTTCAACATCTCCATTGCTACATAGTTTTAAAATTCTCATTTATTTTTCTAATATTCCCTTTACATTTTACATGTAGAGATTATTGGTTTCTTTTATATACTATTTGCATGTATTTGCTTAGTAGATTTTCTCGCTTACTGTTTGATAATCAAATTGCTGCTTTATTGGTTTTCCGCTTTATTCATTACTTAAATTAGTACTTACAGTTTGATTTAATAATCATTATCTATTTGAAATAGTTTTATATATTTATTATATTCTTTTTATTACTTATCCATTTGAATTATATCAATTTTGATTTTAATTTTCTGTTCATATAAATATATATTGTTTTGTTCATTCTTGAATGTTGTTTCGCTATTAGCTAGTGATTAAAGATTTAAATCAGGGTTAGAATTTTAATATTTTATATTGCTAATCAAAGTTGATTTGAAATTGTAGTATCCGATTTTTATTTGGTTAATTTTTTATAGTTGGTATAAAGATATATTTTCTAATATATGTACAGATTAGTATTGTTTCCACTTGTTTTTTAACAAGTTTTGAATTGAAACATAGTTGATCATGCTATTTTGAATAACAATTTACAAGACTTTCTACTGATGATGTGAAGGGCTTGCAGTGCAATTAGCTCCACATGCTATATATGGTGAGAATCAGAGAAGTTTAATAGGGTTGGCTTTAAATGGTGGCAGCAAATTTAACCACGCTGAATCTGGTCATGTTTTTACAAGATGAGGCCTTTTTATGAAAAAAGGATAAACAGATACTACCGTAGTTGCCTCAGTGGATTCATGGAAACATTTAGATTTCTTATGCAAAAATTATATCCTCAATGGACTGGGTAACACGTTATACAATGTATAGTACGATAAAGACAGCAAAAAAACTATGAGAGTCCTTAGATAGAGGAAGTATAGAACCAACAATGTTGGCATGAAAAAATTCGTGGTTGGTCATTTTTGGACTTCAAGTTTGTGGATTCAAAAACCATGACTAGTCAAGTCTAAGACTTTCAGCTAATCCTCCATGAAATCGCTTCTGAAGATATGGTTCTTAGCGTGTCATTTCAAGTGGCTGCTTTGATAGAGAAATTACCACCTTCATGGTAGGATTTTAGGAATTGTCTCAAGCATAAGAGAAAAAAAAGAATTTAGAGGACTTTTTTATTTGATTAAGAATCAAGGAGGATAACCATGGTTTAGAAATTAAGGGTGATGTTCAAACTATAGATGACATAGCAAATGTTATGGAATACTTGCACAAGTACAAATATAGTTGTTTCCATTTCTTCCCAAGGCAATAAAAGAGCTGATGTCATGATGTTCATCGATACTTGTTTTATGTGCAACAAGCCCAGAAACCATGTTAGAGACTGTTGTTAGAACAAGAAAAAGAATAAAAAAGCCCAAGCTATCTTATTTAATAACAATAAGATTGAGCTTGCTATTTTTGTGATTGAAGTGAACACTATGGAAAACCCGAAGACATGTTGGGTTGATATGGTGCTGCTTGTAACGTCTATTCATGATAGCAAGAGTCTCTCTTAAGTATAAAAAGGCTACTTTTGATGAGCAACTATTTATGCAAGAATCTTTAGTATATAAGATACAAGGCCATTGGTAGGTGATGCTCAAAATGACATCTAGGAACGAATAAACTTTAAACAATGTGATTCATGCTCTAGAAAATCATAAGAATTTGGTATCTAGCTCTCTGTTGAGTAAGAACAGACTTAGATTGGTCTTTGAGTCTAACAAAATTGTACTCACCAAAAGTGGCATGTTTGTAGGTAGAGGTTATTTGTATGATGAGCTTTTCAAGCTTAATGTAATGGCTATTGAAATGAAGAAATATGACATAAAAAAATGAGTTTTTTTGCTTATTTGCTTGAGTCTTCTAATCTATGGCATGGTAGATTATTTTACATAAACTATAAGATGTTGCAAAGGATTAGCAATTTGGATTTGTTTTCGAAAATTTAGATTGATAAAAATTATAAGTCTAAAACTTGCCTAGAATCCAAATTTGCTAAAGCTTTTTTATATTCGATGTAATGACAAAGTAAACCTCTAGATTTAATTTATATTAATACTAGTGATTTAATGTTTATGCAAACTAGATGTAGTAAAAGTATTTTATTACTTTTATTAATGGTTGCATAAGATACTGTTACTTTTATTTACTACGAAGCAAAACTTGTTAAAAGTGAGCTTGAAAATTAACTAAACAAAAAGATTATGGAAAAAAGAACTAATAGAGTTGGTGAATATGATTCATTGTTTAATAGAACATGGAATAATCCATCAAACCACCACTCATTATTTGGCTCAACAAAATTGTACTACAGAATGCAAGAACCAAACATTGAAAGATATAATGAATGCTTCGTTGATAAGTTCAAGGTTACTTCAGACCTTGTGAGGGGAGCTATTTTAATAGCCAATTATATTTTAAATAAAATATTCCAGAAGAAATCGAACAAGGCATATAAATTATGGAAAGGTTCAACGCTATCCTACAAATACATGAAAGTGTGGTGGTGTCTTGCAAATGGGGTTTTTCCTCCTCTTAAAAACATCAAAATCAGACTTAAGATTGTGGATTGCGTATTCATTGTATATGTAAACAATAGTGCAGCTTATCATTTTCCTGGGTGTAAGTCGGACATTCTTGAGATTCACGTCGATACGATAATTGAGTAGACAAACGCTTCATTCTTTGAAGATATATTTCCATAGAAGGAAACCTAAGAAAATAAAACTACTTAGAGTGCTCATGATCCTTGAGTTGTGATCCACAAATGGATGAAGAGGAAAATGTCGAACCTCGAAAGAGTAAACGGGCTAAAGTACTAATTATTTTTAGTCAAGATTTTCTGACTTATCTATTAGAAAATGAACCTTAAACTTTCAAAGAGGCTATGTCATCTCTAGAAGCACCATTCTGGAAAGAGGCTGTTAATAATGAAATAAAATTCATCATGCAAAATCATACATGGGAACTAGTGTATCTTCCTCATGAGAATAAGCTTGTGCGATTCAAATCAATATTTAAAAGGAAGATAAAAGCAGATGGATCTATAGATAAATATAAAGCCAACTTGTTATAAAAGGATGCAAGCAAAATAAAAGGTTCGATTATTTTGATATGTATTCACCAGTTACGAGAATAACATTTATTTGAGTATTGATAGCTATAATAACTCTTCACAATCTCGAGATATACTGAATGTATGTTAAGTCAACTTTCTTAAATAGAGATTTAAGGGAAGAAATCCGTATGGAACCTAAAGAGTTTGTAATTTTGGGTTAGAAAAAGAAAGCATGTAGGCTTATTAAATCATCATATGATTTATAACAAGCACCAAAACAGTGGCATCAAAAGTTTGACAATACAATATTGTCAAATGGGTTTCGCATTAATGAATGAGATAAACATGTATACATAAAAAAAATGAATAAGGGATATGCCATTGTTTGTCTGTACACAGATGATATGTTAATCTTAGGTAGTAATGATGAGACATTAGAGCTACCAAAGCATGGTTAACCATTAGTTTGATATAAAAGATATGAGAGTGATGGATGTGATTTTAGGAATTCAAATTTCTAAATCACAAGATGGCTTGGTATTGACTCAGGATCATTACGTGAATAAGATCTTTGAAAGGTTTAACAAGAATGATACCAACATAGCCAAAACACTTGCAAATGTAAATTGACATTTGAGGTAGAATACTCACAATATCTCAAATAGAATATTCGCATATAATTGATAGCTTAGTGTATCTTATGAGCTACACAAGACTCGACTTAGCTTACATTGTAAACAATGAGTAAATTTACAAGTAATCGCATAAATGATCACTGGAAGGTTATTATAAGGGTACTCAAATATCTGAAATACACCTTGAATTATAGATTGAACTATACAAGATATTCAGTTGTTCTTGAAGGAGATAGCAATGTAAACTGGATATCCGATACTAAAGATTCAAATCCACTAGCAGATTTAACTTTACTATTAGAAGAGCTATAGTATCTTGCAAATCTTCTAAATAAATGTGTGTTGCCAGATCCATAATAGAATCTAAGTTTATAGCTTTAAATAAAGTAGGAGAAGAAGCAAAATGGCTTCAGAATATTTTGGAAGAGATTTTATATTAATCAAAACATGCGCCTACAATATGTATACATTGCGATAGCTAATATGTAATTGGTAAGGCACAAAGTACTTTGTATAACGGTAAATCTTGACACATTTGTTGAAGACATACTACTATAAGACAATTGCTTATAAATAGGATTATCTTTATTGATCATGTGAAATCAAAGGATAATATTGAGAATATGCTAGCTTAGATTTAACAAAAAAGCAAGTCTATGAATTATTATAGACATTAATTTTATCCTAGCCCCCTTTGGGGATTTCTTCTAACTACTAAACCTACCTACAGAGGTTCAAAAGAATCAAAACCTCCTGAGACTCCCATAAAAGTCATAGTAATGGAAACAGAATAAAATTGGACGAAATTGACCCAGCTCAAACTTGATCAAACTTGGGTAAAAAAGTCAAATGAGGTTAATTAAGTCCAAATTGATTGAAAAACTAAAAAAATAGGATGAAATCAAAATTGGTCAAAATAAAAAAACTCAACAAAATGTGAGATAAAGTCAACTTTTAATTTTTTATCAAATTTTTTTCATAAAATTTTCAATTAAACTTTTACATGTAAAATTAAATGCTTGCACATGGAATTATACTTAAGTTTATCACATATAAAATTTTCAACTATATCTATGAATATAAATTTAGCTCAAACCTTTTTTAATTAAACTTTTGCATGTAAAATTCAAATTTAAATTTCATATGTCAAATTTTTAATTCAACTTTTCAACTATAGAATTTATAATTAAATTTTCATAAATGGAATTTCCAACTAAATTCTTCACATATGAATTTTTAAATTGAAATTTTACATGAGATTATATATATTTTTTAAGCTTGTAGAATTAAATGTAGAATTTCCAACAAAAAGTTTATATGTAGGATTTACAAGTGCTTTTTTTAATCAAATTAAAATTAAAATTGACTTTTTGATTCATCATCCAAGCAATTAAAATTAAGATTTCATATTCCAGCATGTTGTCAACTATTAGATTAACTTTTGAGTAGTCAAATGCGTTGTGACAACATTTTTCTAACCAATAAAAATTTAATTGAATATTTAAACAGATTTTTGACCATTAGATCAAGATTTAAATTTTCCAACACAATTTTCAACCCTTAGATTTAATTTGACTTGTCAGATCCTATATGCATAAGATAATATTTTGCATGCCTCACTTGATTACCGAGGATAAGAAAGACACATATTAATAGGTCTAAAATATCATGGATATTATTAGACGGGGAAATTACATGCATTTAATTTTTGTAAACTTAATTTAAGGAAAAAGTATGAAATAATAATAATAATAGTAGTAGTAGCAGTAGTAATAATAATATAATAATATAAAAGTAAAAAAAATAAAAAATATATATACATGGGACATTCGGCTAGCCTTGGCCGACTCCCCCACTTTGCCTGTTCTCCCTTATATTTTTTGGAGAAACAAGTTTTCATGGGAGATTGAAAAAAAAAAAAAAAAACTGTGAGAAAAGTTAACGAAAAAGAGAAAGAAAAAGGGAAATAAAAGAGAGAAAAGAAAGATTAAAGAGAGCTATGGAGAATTTTTTAGAAGGTAGATCCAATTTTTCCTCTTCGTCTTCTTCATTTTCTTGATTTTCATGTAAGTTCTTTTAATTTACTTTACAAGCAATTTATATTTGTTTGAAAGCTTGATTAACCAAAGTCATCCACTTAGGCGATTGGTCTTGAGCTTTAAGGTTTTTAGCCCTTTAATGGCCAAGCGAAGAGCATAAATTTCTTCTGCATAATTTATGAGCAATTAAAAAACTTTGATAATTTTATGTCATTAACTTAGGTGATAGCTTGAGCTTAATAGTTTTCTAACTATTTTGGTGACCAAACATGAGCTAAAATTCCATTCTTTTAAATTCTTTTTAGTTTATTTAATTTAAAGGCAACACTAAAGCTTGAAGATTATAAGTTTAATCTTAGGTGATAGCTTGAGCTAAAGATTTTCTAACCCTTTTTTTTTGTGGTCATGCAAAAGGAAAGAAAAAAAAGAAAATATTGTCACGTAGTTTATTTATTTTATTGCAATTTAAATTTATACAATTTATTTTCTTGCAATTCACATTTATGCAATTTATTTTCTTGTAATTTAAATTTATGCACTTTACTTTTGTTCCAAGTTAATTTGTGCATTTTATTATATATATATATATATATATATTTATATACATAGTTACTAATACATACTTGATTTTGTGTTGACGTTAAACATGTTCTATATATGTATATGTAAATATGTCTATACATATATATATATTGATACTAACACGAACGTTATTGTATGTTGTTGTTATACTATTTTATAATTACACATTTTTTTCATTTTAATTAAATTAAATTAAATTATTAGTTTTGGCCACCTAAACCCTTAGATGACCTCGCATATGCTTCCTTCGTAATAGACTTAAGACACCTAATTAGTCTAGCTTAGACTCAAATTAATACAAAAAAAAAAAAAAGGAAAGAAAGAAAAGTTTGGTCGAATGGCATCAAAAAAATTTTCATGGTTTTTGCTTTGCCCTTTTTTCCTGATTCCTTCCACCATAAAATATCTTCATAAGTTTGAAAAAAAATTCTAGAGAAGGAAAAAGGTTTTCAAATTAATCCTAAGCTTCAAAATAGTTTGACCTTCATCAATTTCACCTTCCTTTACTTTTTGAGAGCTTCACAATAGTTTGAGCTTTCGGTACAAATACCAATTATGGAAACCATACTTTGAAGCAATGATCCAATTTCCATAATTTTCTTTATTGGTTTAGCTTAAATTCATGTGATTTTCATATGATTTTGTTGTCATTAAGTTTAGTTGTGGATCTTATATTGAATATAACCCTACGGTCATGCAAATGCATTTCATAATATAAAGCTTGTGTACATGGCCATGGATAATGTTGACTTAAACATGAAAACATGTTATCCGCCAAATACAATAAGGGATCTTTTTTTTGTGATTTTCCCTTTCATTTTTAAAGCCATTAGGATTTGTTTTTGGTATTAACTAAACCTTTAGGGATCAATCAGAACTTTTCCAAAATTTTCAAAGCCATTTGATGTTGTTTTAGTGGTTGCGGGAAGTCTAGAAACCAATTTGCAAAATTTTCAAACTTTATTCCATGCATTTTGGGCCACTCCTTGCTCGGCCAAATCCACAATGGTCCTTTAGCAATTGTCCCATAATTTTCGAACTTGTTTAGTGACACTCCACCCATATTCAAGTCGAGTGGGGGGTCAATTTGCAATTTTTGAAAGTCTAGGGCCCTTTTAACAAACCTTATCATATTAGGGCTATTCAAGTTATTTTATAAGCATAAGGTCGCCCCTTGGGGTAATTTGGTGGGTAATTTGGTCACTTAAGTGTATTTTACGCATTTTTGAGTAATATACGTCTATTTTGCAATTTTTGAAAGTCTAAGCATTTTTTAGCAATTTTCACCACATTAGGGTCACTTGGGCCATTTTTAAGTTAAGAATTACTCATCTAGAGTAATTGTGTCAATTCCACCCAATTCGTCAGGTTTGTACGTTCCATTGAGACCAAGTCCTAGCTTAGGATTTGTACTTTTCACCAGAGCCGACTTTATAATGTTTCCATTTGTATCTTTTATCGAGATCGAGTTTTAATTTAATTTAAGTTTTTTTTTAGAGAAACTTAAAACGTAAATTAGATAATAATTTAAATTTTAATTGAAGATGGACAAGAAAATATAATGTAAAAGAAAAAAAATTATTGAATTAGAAATTAGTAAATCTGAACACTTTAATATTTTTTTTGAAGAAGATGAAATTTAATTTGAACATGTAAAATAAAAATTTATCATAGTTTCTTTCATAATTTCTGTTTTAAAAACATAAAACAAAAAAGAAATCATTTTTGAAAATTTTTATAAAGATTGGATTTAAGTAAAAACAATTGAAAATAGGTGGTACTTTCTTTCACATTTAAAATTCCAATATATTTCTTTTATAAATTTTTTTCAAGTATATTTGAAACTAATTAAAAGGAAATAATGGACAAGACTTTAGCCTCTATTTTATACGGACAATATTTGATTATATTGAATTACATGACTTACACGTTTATAATTTATAACAATAAATTTAAGTTAGATGAAAGTTTTTTTTATAAATATATAAATATATATATTTTTAGATTATTACAATTAACAATAATGAATTAAGTTTTATTAAGAAAAAATATTCGATCTTTAAAAAAACTATATAAAAACCTCCATTTAGATGAAGTGCCATTAAATTGACATGTATTATATATATTTTTATAAGTGATGATCAGTTTTTAGAATATGTAGGATCATTAAATTGATACGAAATGTGCTTACAAATTAATTTTTCTAATTTAGCGACTAGAAAAACTGGTTTCAAACTTTATAACTTTTCAATGATTAATTGATTATGTATCTTAATGAACAATTTTTTCTTATATCATTTTCTAAATATTAAGTAATTGAGCTATTATTTTGGTTGCTAAAATATATAAAAATAAAGTTTCATTTGGTATATACTTTGCTTATAAAAATAATAGAAAAACAAAAGATAAATAGTACAAAAGCATAAATTAAATGGAATAATTAAATTTTAATTAGTTATTGTATATTTGTCTTTTATATAAAAATAATGACATAATTTTATTTAATTCTAATGATTTTTATGAAAATAATATTTTTTATATATTTAATGTTATTGTACTTTAAAATCTAAAGTAATTAAAAATTAATCAAATCATGACTAAAAATTTATTATGTTTATGATTATAATTATGATACTGCATTAAAATGCCAAAAAAAAAAAAATATTGGTTATGTATAAAAGTTGTTCAATTCAACAAGGAGGCTAATGTAGGATGAAAGAAAAGCATGCAAATGAGAACACTCCAATCATCTTATAATGTATGTATAAAGCTTAATTGGTATTTACAATCAAGCAGGTGTAAATTAATTTTATACTCCAAATTTTAGCATGTTCATTGTTTTGCATGCATGGGGATATGATATATTATGAACCATTAACACACATAAGACTTTCTATCATTCGGTCTTTCTTTATCATAAACCAACAAGGAAATTTGAAGCAATTTTTGAGTGATATAAATTACATCCTTTTTAGATGCGTGCTGTTATTGAACAATTTTATTACACTTGGAAAAGGATTACATTACAAATAGAGTTTTGCTAAATTTTGCAGATTAGAATATTGATACAAAAATCAAGCATCACTTTTGGTTCATCCTGGATTATTTATTGCAACTCAGAATAGAAACAAGCAATTTATAATCTAGGAATTCAGGGTGGCTTATCGAGTACGCTTATGCCTATCAATTATCAACTATTGGCAGAGAATACAAGAAGAACGAATACAATGCTATGTTAGTGCTTACACTCAAAAAGAAATTTTCTCAGGCCCTAAGGATTGCTTGTAAGTCTCTAGAAACTAGCAAAGAAATAAAATTTAAGCAAAAACTAGGCAAGAGACAGAAAATTTATGACAATAAATTATTTGTTATTATATAAGATTAGCTAAAAATTAATAGTTCAGTTAAGAATTAATTAACTAAATGAGGTGGGCTTTTGTTGTGAATATGGTAAGCGTAAATACTATTGTGAGAGAAGTAAAAACAACTAGTAAAGTCAGAAAAAGGAGACCAATAAGGCCTTCCAGATGTAACCCCCTCCATCCTCATCATTTAACCGAAAGACAAGGCTCCTCCTGTTACCTACTCAATTCTCCAACAATCTCAATGCAATGAGATGCTGCAATCCTCGAAAAGGATAACTTTAATTTACGTTCTCATTAGTGCCTTAGACCGCAAAACTTTCTACAAATAGTTAACTTTTTAACGAAAATGTTCAACATCATTACCACCAACACCATCATCCTTTATTTTTCATCTGTAAAGAATGCAAAATTTTATCTGCCTTACCTCCAAATGTTTTTATTGCAATAAAAGATTTCTCGCAAAGTTAATTGGTCATCAATTCAATGATGAACTTAAATAAAATAATAACATTAAAAGCAATTTCACTTCTCAAAAAAATGCTTTTGGGCAATAAAAAGCATTGTCTATCAAAGTTAACCGCCACCAATTCAATGCTTGCTTACTTAAAAACCTAAATAAAATAATAACATTACAATAAATTATGCACTTATATATTTTAAATAAAAAAAACCAGCCAGACACCTAACATCACCTACCTACGTAATGAGTGTGCTGAGTCTAGTGTATGTAAGAGCTAATCAATTTGGCTTGACCATATAAGACCATAGCAAGTGTAATGTAAATTTTACATTGATATAAATTAGCATGATTGGCGATTTAGACATCTCTTTTGTTTCAAAATTATTTAAGTAAAGACGTATCTAACTGTCCTGATTATACATGGCCAAAATAACAGGCTCATTTTTATCTAAACCAACATCTTGAAATTTCTAATCCATTGCTATGCCGAGATAATTCAGTTGAAAATACCTCACTAGTCACTATTAAACACACACACACACACACATATATATATATATATATATGCATCTCTTTCCAAGTAAACTTGAGGTGCTAGGCTGAGCTGACTCAATCATATGATACTAATTTGCTGCAAAATTTTCATCTTGAATAAGGAAATGAATGTACAATGAAATTAAATCCCAAAAGTTAATGAAATAAAAGGAAAATATTCCACATAGGTACAACTGTTTTCTAACAAGCTAAAAGGAAAGGCATCTAAGCATGCTACTGCTCTAAGGCATCCAAATTCTCCACTTGAACATTTAGTACTTGGAAGTGAACTGAGCATTTAACCGACCATTAGGTAAGGCTATGGAACCTAGTTGTGAAAACTCAAAATTTAGGAAAACAAATTCGTTATCTGATGGCAGGCTAACATTCTGCTCTTGCAAACTCCCAAACTCGCAGAAATCAAAATCTTGAAAATTGCACAATATTGACAGGGTGAATCAGAGACTGAGATTAACAAGGCCTTGCTCATGTTATCTACCCCCATCCAGAATCTTAATGTAATCCTTGAAGTAGAACTTGGGCGATGGCAAGGACGATTTTAGTAAGCCAAGGAAAGCAAGGTCTCCTCTTTGCCCTAGCTTCTCAATTTCCTATGTATACGGCAACAAAGATCCTGCAAATAATAAAAGTTAGTGTCGCATATGATAAAATTTATCTCATTTAAACTGGGCAGCAACAAAATGTAGAAACACTTACTGTTAGGCTTCAAATCTATGCACGAATGGTGGCCAGACACAAAGCCATTGTCCTTGCTTTTCCAATGCGAGATTAACAAAGGGCCAGGCATTGGGCATCCTCTGTAATATTAACAAATTCACATTCTACTTAGTGTGTAGAATTCAAAACCTTCTAATAAAAGTAACCTAAATTTTTTAACCATAATGCTTATCATAATCATCCTTATATTTGCTTACATGTCTGTTAAAAAAAAAAAACATTTTATCTGTAAAGAATGAAACGTTTTATCTGCCTAACCTCCAAAGATTCTGAGGCAAGTTTGTTTCTTGTTTCGATCTTCAATAAGAAAGTTAAATGAAATCCAAACAAGTTAAAAAGGTGCCCTGTATCAAATATATGAATATTGTGAGTTTCAAGAACTCAAGATGATTAACTTTTTTTTTCTCGGGGGGGGGGGGTGGGGAGGGGAGGGTTTATAATAAATTAAGTGCATAAATGTGTGAGATTCCATATTAAGAAGTAAATATTATCTGAAATTGAAGAAAATAATGAGGGCATCTGTTTCAGTAAGAAGCAAAAAACTAATATCTTTGAGTGGATTCAGCTAAGCAGAAACTACAGAATGATTGTTTGACAAAAAGTGCAAATCTCATTCTCTGTGTTGTCGATTGGATTAATGTGCATGATATACCATGAACTACTGAAACAGATACACCATTTATATCATTTTTATTAAATCAAATGGAAAATAGAAGGAAATTTATGACATATATTACCAATTTTATTTTGTTGATCAATTTTGACGTATAAACAAGTCATTGTAGAAAGTGTGGTCTCTGCTCCTTGTAATGTAAGCTATGCTTAGCTGAAGATGGGAACCAAAAACTGATAGAAATTCAGGGAAAATATGAAATTTTTTTTAAGACAAAACATAAATTTGTATATGCATAAGATAGAAAAGGTAACTGCTTAAATTTGCGAAATGACCAAACGAGAGCATGAAGTACAACCATTTTAAAATGGAGGAATTGCATGTGATGCAATGCATACGATTAGCATGCCAACTTCTTACGCCTGTCCACACCAGTGTCCTTTGGGCTTGATAAATGGACAACTAAAAATGAGAAAGAGAATTCATGAGAATGATTGACACATGTTTAAAAACGACTAGAAAGTTTCAGAATATGATCAAGTTGACAAATGTATGGAGTATTTCTCTTATAATATAAATGAACCAAATTAGAGCAAACTGAATTTACA
>JAQSVH010213768.1:0-14592 GCA_029448705.1 Adansonia digitata
TGTCCCGAAATACAATCTCAATTCCAATCTTTCTTTCGAAGCTCACCTTCCGGACACCAGTAAGGAAAGGTCAGTTCGCGATTTGGAGCTTTATCTCCCACATATTTCATCAGCGCATCCATAACAGAACCAAAATCCGCCTTCACTTGCACAGGCGGATTGGCAAACCGGCAAGCCATATCCGGAATCTCCTTTGAGTGATAATCGACCTTAGACTGTGCAAACTTCAAACCATGAGCCGTACTCACCACAACCGTCCTGTCCCCGGCTCCAATAACCCCACTACTCCTAAGCTTAATCAAAGCAGACAACGCAATTCCGGTATGAGGGCAAATAAACATCCCCGTCGAATCTGCCTGCGCCATTGCATCCATTAACTCCTCAGTCGCTTCCTCAACAATCCCATCTGAAATTTTCAAAGCATATACAGCTCTATCTATAGAAACAGGGTCACCAATTTGAATAGCTGAGGCGAATGTAGTATTTGCCTTGACTGCCTTAAACTCATTCCACCCTGATTTGTAATACAAATAAAGTGGATTGGCATTGGCTGCTTGGGCACAAACCAATCTAGGTATCCTATCAACAAGCCCTAGTTCTTGACACATTTGGAACCCTTTGTAAAAAGCGTAAATATTCCCCAAATTACCACCCGGAACAATAACCCAATCTGGAACTTCCCAATCAAAATGCTGCAAAATCTCTATCGCAGCCATTTTTGCCCTTCGAGTCTCGAACTGTTCAATGAATTGGCAAGGTAAATCGGTAACTCTGCAGTAACTTCCCGGATTAACTTCATGCAACCGTCGAAATCGGTGTCCATACTCAAAACGAAGGCGCCATTTGCAATCGGTTGAACTAATTGAGCAATGGAGATTTTATTTGCCGGTAAAAAGACAATCGACGGAATCCCAGCGGCAGCGCAATAAGCGGACAACGCAGCTGACGTGTTACCTGTGGAAGCGCAGCCGACTCTGACGACGGGTCGTTTCAGTTTTCGTAAACGGTTAACTTGACTGACCAAAACGGTCATTCCAAGATCCTTGAAACTACCGCTGTGGCTGATTCCACAGTGTTTAACCCACAAATCGTTCATCTCTAAAAACTGTTTCCCGAACCGTTCGGCCCAGAACAGATTGGAGTTACCTTCGAAAGCCGAGACGATGTCGTCCGGGTCAATCTCGGGCAAAACCCAATCCTTTTTGGACCAAACTCCCGACCCGTATGGCCACGTGGTTTTCCCCACACACGAATCGAACAACTTCCTCCAATACGTGCCGTCGAACTTCTTCAAAGCCTCCATGTCGTGTTGAACGTCGAGCAATCCGCCGGAATTGCTCCGATAGACAATCTCGTCAAGCGAGTTGGAGTCGGGTCAGCCGTTGAAGGGAACGTATTTGGCGGAGAAGGTGTTTTTGGCGATGGAGAGGTGGCGGCGAGCCTCGTCGCGGATGTTCTCATCCGCAAGGCGTCTGTTCTTTTGGGGAGAAGAGGAGTTGCCGTTAGAGAAACTAGTAGTCGGGGAGTGATCGAATGTGGAGAAGGAGGTGCATGAGATAACAGTAGGGGTGAGGCCATTGAATTTGGTGTGGTTTTGATACCGGAGCAATGACAAATTGGGTTTGGGGGCCAGAGAGGAGTGAAACAGTGAACAAGAAGAAGCCATGATCAAGAATGGAGGCGGAGTTGAGGAATATTAGTTTTGTTTCTAAGCTATCAAAACATGGGACGAGGGTCTTAAAAGGTGGTGCGGGGGAGGGGAAATGCAGAGGGATTGATTGTTTAGGATTCCGCAGTTTTTTATAGACCTGTCCCCCCACTCAAAGGCCCTTGATTCTCACTCGTGCTTCACGTGTGGTATTTCTATTGTGGACAAACCACAGCAAAACCCAAAACGCGCCTTTTTGTTTTCTTCAGTCTTCACTTTTCAGGCGATTAATCATAGTCAATCCTTTCTTTCTCTCTACTTGAATTGTTCCATTCGTAGTTTAGTTTACAAAAGTTAAGGTAAATGTTACATTCACGTGTGGTATATCTACTTTGGACAATAGCAAATATCAACAAAACCATACACAATGTTTCCTTTTTTTTGTATTTTACTTTTCTATCCTCACTTTTCAAATCATTAATCTAATAATTTTAATGCATTCAAACATTTAACTTTTAGTATACACTCCTTCCATCTAATGATCAGAGTTCGAATCCTCTTCTTCAACTTTCAAAAGTCGGTCAAAAAAATCTAATGATCTTAATTTATTTTCTCCCTTTTTGAAATGTTACATTCATAATTTAGGTTTTAAGACTTAAAGATAACTTTTTTTTTTCAAACTAAAATACGTCCTTCGTCACGCTTTAAGAAAATAAATTAATTTGAACATAAAATCCATATTAAGGTATAATAGATTTAATAATTCAATTCTTAAATAGGGTGTTAATCTTTCTCTACATATAATCATATTATCAAATTTCATTACGATAAATAAGATTAAAATCTACCATTTTTAAGTATCTTCATCGAGCTTAGTATCACGTTAAATTTATAGATTCATTAAGGTAACCAATTGCACTTAGATAAAAAAAGTAATAGTGACAATTTCATAATTTGCATCTAACATGCGGAATTTATATTTGACGAGTTACGATAAATAATTAAATTAAAGAAAGAATATACAAAAATGACACAATTCTTTTGCGAGTAAATAAAAAAAAAATGAATAGATCAAGAAAGGTAATTAAAAAGGAAAAAAGGGAGAGCATGGAAAAAAAATAAATTGAAAATTGATGCATAATTAATTACTGATAATAATAATAATTTACGAACAAATTTAAATTTAAGAATTAAAAATAATGGAACGTATAATAGCAATTAATTTTTTTTAAGAAATTAAAAAATGTAATAATAGTTTTTTTTTTTTTGCAAGAAATATGGAAAACAAGGTTAATTTCGTTACGATCGGAGAATAAAAGATTATTAAAGTAAAACAAATACCACAAATTACACCAAGAAAAATGTTTGATCTTATAAATATGGCGGTTAGTATTTCATGTATATTCTCTGTCTAAAATGTTTGGTTGAGTTTTAGTTTGTGAATTTACTAAAAAAAAAATCAAATAAATTTATTATAAATATAAAATTAAAGGTACATGTATCTTTTTATGTTTGGCTACTAATTAATTATTTATGTAAATTTACTAATGAAACTATAGTTTTTTTTTAATTTCTCGCAAGACTTATTCATAGATAGTACCGATCACGTCTCAAATTTATTATAAATATAAAATTAAAGGTACATACATCTTTTTATGTTTGGCTACTAATTAATTATTTATGTAAATTTACTAATGAAACTGTAATTTTTTTTTAAATTTCTCGCAAGAGTTGTTTATAGATAGTACCGATCACGTCTCAAATTTATTATAAATATAAAATTAAAGGTACATGCATCTTTTATGTTTGGCTACTAATTAATTATTTATGTAAATTTACTAATGAAACTGTAGTTTTTTTTTTAATTTCTAGCCAGACTTGTTTATAAATAATACCGATCACGTCTCAAATTTTTTTCAATCTATTATGCAGGCCAGCGTTGGCTTGTACTATAAACCTATTTTCATGTTTAAAAATTTGTTAAAATTTCTTTATTTTAAAATTTATATGCTTTTAGAAATAAATTTAAATAAATATTTTTTATAAACAAATCGACACCAAACTTAGCTTAATATAGATAGGTGAACTCCTTGACCATTAGGCAGATCCACTTTCCATTCAATCATTATGTGTTTGTTGCACATGATTTTACCATTTCTTTTATTCTAGAGAGAAAATTTCACATGTATTTATATGTGTCACAATTTCATGGATTAACTAAATCAGTTCGATCGATTAAATCGAAAATCGATAAGAGGTTCAATCTGATGCATATATTAGAATTGATTTCTTATCGAACCGGCATCGATAAAAAACTGGATGGAACGGGTGAAAACCGACTTTTATATATATTTTTAAATTTAATGTTTGAATATTTAAAAGAGAACCTATCAAACCGACCAAATCAACCGAAAGTGAGATTAGTTCAATCTTCAATTCATTTTTTAACCTTAAAAAAATATAATGTTTATAAACTAATTTTATTTTTCAGTTTTACATTAAAATTATTTTAATTACATTATTTATTTCATTTTATTTGTTAATATTGTTATCCATCTTAAAGTATCTTTTATCAACGTTTATCTTTCACCAAATGTTTTAAATAAATTAATACGATTTTTGCTAATTATTTTAGAATTTAGTATCATTTAATTGAATAATTGTGTACCTCTACAGAATATAAATAGTTTATATAAGCAAGATTTTAGAAGAGACAAATAATTCTATATAATTGCTTTTTTTTTAAAGATTAAGTGGGTAATTGTAAAATATAAATGATGAATTTTTAAAAATACTTAAGTAATTTTTTTTAGAAATTAATAATTTTTTAAAAATATTTTTAAAAATATTTTAATTAATATTTTTATAAATTCATTAACTGAGTGTATCATTTGTGATATCAAACTAATTATTTTATTATATATATTAGAAAATTAATTGCTAATTAAAAAAGTTTTAAAAAATATAAAATGCAAGTAAATAACTTGTTGAGTGAGAGTTTAAAACTAGTTTTATAAATTTAATTTACTAATAATATAATAAATAATGGTACTTTTAATTTGATTAATTCTTAGGCTTGACCATTTTAGATAGGTATAAAAATGATATAATAAGTATAATTTTATAATTTAAACATGATTAATATGATAAATTTAATAAATTTAATAAATTTATATTTATATAATTAATTAAAAGAATTATAAAACACCATAGACAAATATATATAAATTACTCAATCTACTAAGGCGACTATATTATAAATATTCTCTTGAAAAACATTGGCAAAAAAAATTAATTAAAAAAAAAAGGAAAAATCTGTTTGGGAAAAGGTAATTGTTCTGAAAGCCGGGGGGTTTGAACAATTTTAAAGATCAAAAGCCATGGTAAATAAATAAGAAAATCATTAAAACCACTGAAAATTTTCCATTTTTGCCGCCACTTTGCAGAGCCCACTGTTTTTCCCTTCGTTAGACAAAACTCTTTCTCTTCCTCTTTCTCTTTGTATTTTTACGTCTTTAGTTTTATATATATATATGTATATATATTTCAAATAGCCAAATTCTCCTTAAAGAAAACAGGAAAAGAAAAGAAGGGGTTTGGGTTTCCTATGGCGGGTTGTTCAAGGAAGAGGCCGAGACCTGAAAGAGCCTCTGGAATTTGCGACGAATTGCCAAGTGCCAACCAAGAAGAAGAGAATGGCCGTTTAGTAAAATATGAATCGGTTGTTGAGAAAACGGAGGATGAAAAACTGAATAGTAAGCTGCAAAGTAAAAGGACGGGGACAGAAAAGGCTGATGTGGAGGGAAAAGAGGAGGAAAATTCTGAGGAAGTGGAAGAAATTTCAAGTGTTGTTGAAAAGGGAAACAATGAAGAATTTAGAGAGACGTTGAAGGAGAGATTAAGACCTGCTACTAGAGGTAGAAGGATAAATTACTGTTTTAAGGATCAAGGGTTTGAAGAAGTTGCGTTGTTTCAGAAGAACAGAAAAAAGCTTAATAAGCAAAAGCGGAAAGTTTCAAAAGCTAAAACCGAAGAAGAAGAAGAAAAGGGTAATGGCAAGGAAGATGTTCTTTATAAGCAGAAAGAGGAAAAGGGTAATGAAAAGGTTGGGGAAAAAAGAAATGAAGCCAAAACTGAAGGAGCTGAGGAGTATGAAATAAAGGATGAAAGTAGAAGGGGATATCCATATAGGGCATCAAAAATTCCGAAAAGGCTGGGTGAATTCATTCCAGATAATTCTGCAAAGAAGAAAACTCATTCTAAAGTGAAACCTTTTCTTTTTGAGTTTTGTTTATTTATTTATTTGCTTATTTTTCTTGATATTTACTTTTTTTTTGGGGGTGGGGGGTTCTTGATTAGGACTCTGTAATGTGCCATCAATGCCAGAGGAATGATAAAGGAAGGGTTGTTAATTGCACACGTTGTAAGCGGAAGCGATATTGCATCCCTTGTTTAACCAATTGGTATTATTTTCTTTGTCAAAAGCATTAATAATGTGTACTTTGATTCAATGCACTGTGAAATCGCTTAGAGTTCCCATTTGGTTAATTTGGTTTTGTATATGGATGTTTCTCAGCTACTTTAGATTTTGTTGTTCCTGTTGTTGTAGCCAATATTATGCAGCAAGATTTGTATTTAGTAGAGCTTGTGCTGGCAGTCCTTTCTTTTCCAAAAAAAAACTTCAACTAAACTTTAAATCCATTTGGTGCATAATTTAACTCTGTTATTGTTGCCTATCATATTGAAGCTTGAAAAAATTATGAGTTTTATGTCACAAATTGTTCAGATGAACCCTAACTATATGTAGGGCTTTTTGACCATTCTACTGTTAATATTTATTACTAAAATGCTATTATTTTGAAACATATTACCAAATATTGTTGTTTTTGTCATTTTTTACACAAAATATGGGTACTTTGTAATGTAAACATACTGCTGTTCTTTTCTTACAAAAGTATGAGTACTTTACTTTGTAATGTAAATTTAAAGCTTTTTGATTGCACAAAATACCCGTACTTTGTGTAAGAAATACAAAAACAGCATTATTTTGGTAATATGTTTTAAAATAATGGCATTTTGATAATAAGTTTATATATTAGCCGTAGAATGGTCATTTTGCCCTACATATAGATTGTTAGCTGTTTACATTCATCAGTTTTGTCTTGTTTGTTTATTTTTATTTTTATTTTTTTTTCCAACAAAAAGGTTTTCCTAAAAATGTGTGTACTTTGAGATCGTACTTTGCTTTCTTTTTGTTCTTTCATACCCTTCCTTCCATAAGTCTATTATTATGATTTGAATGTAGATGCATATGGTAGGCGGCCTTTTATTATTACTTGTATAAATGAGTGATATACTGTTACTGCTTTTGCTTTGTTTATGGCGAGTTGGGAAACTCTTTCTTATTCTTCCGTTTTTATTTCTTAACTTAGGTATCCCAAAATGTCAGAGGAGGAAGTTGCTAATGCCTGCCCAGTCTGTCGGGATAATTGTAATTGCAAGGCATGCTTGCGCATGGATGGACCTCTCAATGTCAGTTTTAAACTTCATGCTTAACTGATTTTTGATTTAGGTATTAATTAATGATTGATATAGGCTGATAATGGTATTCTTGTATATGATATGTTGTAGAAATTGAAGAAAGCTTTAGAACTGAATTTCAGTAATGATGCAAAGCTTCAGCATTCTAAATACTTGCTTCGAACACTTCTTCCCTTCATCAAACACTTTAGTCAAGAACAAATGATGGAGAAGGTGATAGAGGATCGAATTCAAGGTATGTTTTATTTCTTTGACATCTGAATAGAACCCTGTTTTAGTTGTTGATCAATGTATTTTTATCAGCAGCTTCCTTGTGGTTATAAACTAAACAAATGGGTCAGAGCGCAGCTATATGATGTACATTTTTTTCTGTAATGTAAAAAGTTAAAAGAACTATAAGATTCAAAATCTTGCTTGGATAATGTTAAGATGACCCTAAACTGGTCAGTGTCTGTGTATTAAAGAAGCTTAATAATGAAGACGCTGGTGGTAAGAAGGTTGAGTTTGTTGTTAAGATTACCCAAATTTGCAGATCCTGAAGCATATGCATCTTTCAGACATCAATTAATCACGATCTTAGCAAGTATGCACTCTTTTGTCGTGGATTTTATGTGGGATTTGGTTGTTACGTACTAGAATGGCCTAATAGCCTTACATATTTGGAAAATCTGTCAGTTTATGCACCTAATAACCATTGTACACTTCATTATCAACTTGATCTGATAGTAATATTCCAGTTTGGTTCATTTTGAAATCGTTTCTTCTGCCATAGTGGTTTGTTTCACTGTATGCTACTTCTTGCCTCATCAAAATCTGGAAACAAGAAACTAACCTATTGATTGGGATGACAATTTTTTTGTTAATCTAATATGGTTGTTTCTTGTGCATAATTTTAGTCATCCTTACAAATAATGACCATTTTGTGGTGTGATCCTCGGATGAACAGGGTCAATAACATCAGATGCAATGCTGAAGCAGGCAGTTTGTCATCAAAAAGAGCGTGTTTATTGGTAGTGCTTATTACTTCAATGATAATTGCTGTTCTTTTGCATTAAATGATCATTTACTGTTGACAATCACTGATTTCACTACATGCTTTTCCAGTGACAACTGCAAAACTTCGATTGTTGACTTTCATAGAACCTGTCCTCACTGCAACTATGATCTTTGCCTTATTTGCTGCCGGGAAATCCGTGAAGGCCACTTGCAAGGAGTGGAGAAAGAAGTTGCTGTGCAATATGTTGACAGGGGTTTTGGCTACTTACATGGCAAATTTCATCACTCCATATTAGCAAAAATGGAGAAATGTCTGGATTCACCTGTCAAAACTAACGCCAAAGAACTTGAAGAGGTGGCATCTGCATGGAAAGCAAATGAAAATGGCAGCATTCCCTGCCCTCCAAAGGACATGGGTGGTTGTGGTGAGGGCCTGTTGGAGTTGAGGTGCATGTTCGAAGAAAGTGCTGTTGTTAAGTTGGTAGAAAAAGCAGAGCAAATAGCCAGGGATCTCAATCTGGAAAACATGCCTGAAAGTAGTTACCAACAGTGCCCCTGTTGCAACTCAATGGCTGAAGTTGGATCGAGCAGGTGTAAATTGCGGAAAGCTGCTTCTAGAGAAGATTCAGATGGCAACTATTTGTATTGTGCATCAGCAAAAGATATTCAGAATGCAGACTTGAGTCATTTCCAAAGGCATTGGGCAAAAGGTGAGCCTGTTATCGTCAGTCAAGTGCTCGAGAATGCATCTGGATTGAGCTGGGAACCAATGGTTATGTGGCGAGCTTTTCGTCAGATAACTAACACTAAACATGGTCAACATCTGGATGTTACTGCCCTCGATTGCTTAGACTGGTGTGAGGTAAGATTGACTACTGACTGAAACATATGATATCGATCTGACTTGCATAACATCTAATAACAAATATTTTTTAATCTCTTTTTTCCATTTTCTTATGGTTACCACTTATGGATTTACATTTTAGCGAGAATGTTGGAAAAGGAAGAATTTAGGGACGTATTAGTATTATTTTGATGCAGCAGCTGTGGCTTCATTCTCGAGTATGTAATTAGATTAATGATTATTGAAGATCGCATTGTGATTTGAATTTAAAGGCTTCCAAATATTATATTGTCCTAAACTGCAATTGGTTTAGATATAACTTACCGCTTTCCTATTTGAAATAATATCATATTTATGCAGTAATTTTACGAGTCTGTGATATAGTATCATTCATACTATGGTTGTTTGAATTCCTTAATAGGGAAATTTACATGCTGGGATCTCTGTTGTTTGCAAAGTGCAAATTTTTTGGAATTTGTTACATCTTTTCAGAAATGATTTTCCCAATTTCTGTTCTGGATAGTACCTTGTTTTATCTTCCGAAGACTGCCATCCGACTTCTCTTCCTCGCATTTTTCTTTGGTACTTTCTATTTTTAGTTGATATGGGAAAAAAGTTAGGAACAGCAATAGGTTGAATCAGTTAAGTGGTAAACAAGTTACATTACTTGAAATGAAAGGGCTTGTGTGCCTGTGTTTACAAACACACAGTAATATCTTTTGTGCCTTTCTTCCAAATAAACTGTGTGTTTAGTCATTTCGATTGATTTTAATTTTCTTGACACAGTGAGCTTGATTTCTGAAGGAGCTTTTCTGATGGAATGCAGGTACAGATTAACATTCACCAGTTCTTTAAAGGGTATACAGAAGGTCGCTTTGACCGTGAGGAATGGCCCCAGATATTAAAGTTGAAAGACTGGCCCCCGTCCAACAAATTTGAGGAGCGTCTTCCACGTCACCATGCTGAATTTCTTTGTTGTTTGCCATTTAAGGAATATACACATTCTCAAAGTGGACTTTTAAATCTTGCTACAAAATTGCCTGAGAAATGCCTTAAGCCAGACATGGGGCCAAAGACATATATTGCTTATGGAGTTGCTCAGGAGCTCGGCCGTGGAGACTCCGTAACAAAGCTTCATTGTGATATGTCTGATGCGGTATAATGCTTATTTCTCCTTTCCCCCTTCTTAATTTTTAATTTTATTTTTTGTTTTTCACTGCTGCTCATCTGCTTGACTTGTTCATTTACACACTTATGGTATTTGTACCTGCGTTCTACCTCAAACTTTTTGTGCATTAATTTGTAATTATCTGTGCTTTTGCCGCAGTATATTGTTGATAATTTTTTTACTTGATTGATGCAATTACTGAATCTTTTAGGCATATCCACTTTCTGCTTATCCTCAATATTTTTGTATTCAGGGGTTTCATGTTGAAGATGTTGCAGTTAGTCACAGTTGCTTCAAGTAATAACATAGATATGCCTCTAGCCTAGATATGCAAATTTGGTAAATTATTTAAGCCAGTCCAATCAATTTTTGCCTGTGTGCTAAGGTGATTTCAAATTTAGCACTTGCTCTATGAAGTGCTTGCCTTTGATGATGACTTTTTTAGTTTAGGATACTTTTGAATTTTTTACTGACCTTTTGACAGAAATGATGTAGCATCTGTAAACTTAAACAGAATTATGCGGCTACGCTACGCCACTGGGTTTTACCCATTGGCTCAGGTATTCCAAATTAATATGTGGAGCTGCATTTGCGAATTAAATATGATTGTATGGATTTTATTTATTTATTTGTTTGTTTTTTTTTTTTCATGCATAGCACCTCAAGTTATATGGAGGTCAGTAAGTGTAATTGACTTTGCTGTTTACCTTTGACCATAGTGCTGCAAGCCTTTGTTTTCTCCTGTCAAATGATGCGTAGAAATGCTATAATCGATGAAAAGCCTTAAAAGATTAAATGATTCTTGAAGTTCTTTCCCTAAATTTTTCTTTCTTTAATAGTACTTCACTGTTTCAGGTGAACGTTTTGGTACATAATGCTGAAGTGAAACTAAAACCTGATAAGCTTGACATCATAGAGAAGTTGAAACAAGAACACTGTTCACAGGACCAGAAAGAAATATTTGGGGTGAATATAAAGGCTGACAGGAAGAAGCCTGGTGGTCGGTATTGTGATGTTGCCATCTGTGATATGGAACCTCGCAATAGGCTGAATTACAGCAGTTCCGTAAGAGAATTTGAACCGGAAGAGAGTGGAGAGGTAAAAGAGGGTCAAGAAAGTATCATGGAAAATGATGGATTCCTTGAAATTTATGGAAATAACTTTGAGGCATCAGAAGCTAATGAGGCGGGTGCTATTTGGGACATTTTCCGAAGACAAGATGTTCCCAAGCTGAAGGACTATCTTAAGAGACATTTTATGGAGTTTAGGCATACTCATTGTTGTCCAGTGCCGCGGGTAACTATTTCATTTTGAACAAAAGTATATGTCCTTGAAGATTTACTTTTGAACTGATAGTATGTTAACTCTATTTTGGAGATGTGACTACTTTCATGTATTTCTTTGGCCATGATATGTTATATGTTAGCTATTACAGTGATGTACATCACTAGCCGTCGCTATGTTGCTGCGACTCTTCATTTTTTTCTTGAAAGTACCAATGTCTAACACCTATATTTGGCTCATTTTCAGACATGGGTATGGGGATATGACACTCCAAGGACCCTTTTAGATACATGAAAATACTTTAGAAAGAAGTGAACATATCTATGTCGGACACATGCATATATCCAACTCACACCCAAGTCCACGTAACATAGAGCCATTGCACTGTTTTACTTTGTCAGTTTATCTGCTTAAATATTAGAACTAAGAATATTCTATTATCCATTTCTGTAGTATCCTGGATCTAATCAACATTACTAATTTAGTTGGAAGGATGTATTGGGACTTGTACTTATTTATACTTTGGATTTTTCCTTGTCTTTTCTTCTGATAAACTTGCATGAATCTGCAGTCGAGAAATGGATATATACTACCCAGGACTACATAATGTCTTGTATGATACCTTCGATCACCATGAAAGAAATTGAATTTGAAGTAATTTGACTCGGAGTAAAAATTGGGCCCCTGCATATCTTTGTGGCCTACTTGAGCTGGGTAAATAAAATAATCTACTGAATTCCTGAGATTGAGCTCCTTGATGAATTCTGGTTGTTGCTGGCCTTAGTTTTTTTTCCTTTTTTTATGTTTTATTTATTTTAGGGAATCATTTCTTCTTTTTCTGCATTTGAAGACTCAACAATTCCTTACTATTTTTTTCTTTCTTTTGGCAACAAAGGTTGTCGACCCTGTACATGATCAGACATTATTTCTGACTTTGGAGCATAAGAAAAAGCTTAAGGAGGAGTATGGTAAGTTAAAATGCTATTTTTGGACAAGTTATATAAATAGTTGAATCTCTTATTGTAGTTATATTGTATGCTTTCGTGCAGGAATTGAACCATGGACATTCGTACAGAAGCTGGGGGAAGCTGTTTTTATTCCCGCAGGCTGTCCTCATCAAGTCAGGAACATTAAGGTAACAAATGTGTGCGTTCAGACTTTTCATGAACTCTTGTGGTAAAGTATTTGCATAATAAAAACTGCATTTTTACTGTGCCAAATCCTTTGAATATGGAACCTACATTAAGTTTTGTTTTTTAAGAAAGTGTCAATGGATGGCCTGAATTTTTAAGATGTTCTGACAAAGGAGATAGCACCTTGAATTTTGTCTTTGTACATACATGGATTTTTTTTGACGTGTGTGCAATTTAATTAGTTTCTGCCTTAATTTTACATGTTAGAATGATCTAACATTGTGCAAATTTGAAGGAAGATTTTAACTTTTCTATAATGATATAAGTATTATGTCTTGAATTTAGCTGCCTAACCATTGTGGAATTGTAGATTCAAGAGGCTTGGGACTATATGGACATAGGCATGCTATAGGAAGCTTGTTTTCTTTTGTGGTTTTTAATTCTCTGTAGATTCTATGCTTATGTAACATGTGACCTAATGTTCATTTCCACTACAAATGATGGAGCTGTAAAATTTCCATATTGGATAAGGAACAAGCATTGAAGCTCCTGTAGCTGTTAGTGCTGTAGCTATGATTGCTACATATGCTACTTGATATGTGTCTGATTTCTAATGCTCTTTTGTTTGTCTTTTAGTCATGCATAAAGGTTGCTCTTGACTTTGTTTCACCCGAGAATACTGGTGAATGTGTTCGTTTGACTGAAGAATTCCGATTACTTCCACAAGGTCATAGAGCTAAAGAGGACAAGCTAGAGGTATGTGGATAATAAGCACCGCACCGATTACTTTAATTTTTACTCCCCCCCCCCCCCCGACCGAGAGAGGGAGAGTGGTAAATTTTCTTAGTTGATGTCAAACCCTGAAGAAATTCTGTTGAAGCATCAGCCATCATGCCTTTTGTGATTGCATGGTTTTTTAATTATGATTTTCAGGGAACATTTTTTTTTCTCTAGATGTACTAAACATCAGTTTTCCTCTCCCGTTCATCTTTAACTATTGGTTAAAGCAATACCTGAACACTACCTTCTCTGTTGTTTCTACATTTCTCTGTATTGATGATGGCTCTTCCTCCCTATATGTATATGAAACTTTTGTATACTTCAAATATTGGTTTTTTCCATATTACTTTGCGACTGGTTTGGCAATGTGGTTTACAAGGAGAACTGGAGATTTAGATCGATAGGCTCCTAAACAAGTTGCTACGATTTTGGCATATTTGCATATGAAGTGGTTTATATTTAAGATGAGAGTTTTGACACTCGGAATGATGCTCTTTTTTTTTTTTTCCTCTGAAACAGGTCTGGAAAATGATCCTGCATGCAATGTGTGAGACTGTTAATTATTTGGATCCTGAAGCAAAGTGAGTTACTTTAAATATATATATATGTATATATTGTTGGAAAACAGTTAGCTGTTTATTTTAATTATAGATTAGATAATTAGTGATTTAATTGTAAATATGTATTAGCTGTGTAGATATGTATTAGTTGTAAGTAGAAAATAGATCCCTAGAATTATGGCATCAGTCCTAAAGTTATGGGATTATATTCTACCAGATTTTTCTGTTCAGGCTAGTGATAACCTATGTACTACACTGTATATATAGAGATATCCTACAAAGAAATAAAATAACATCAGAGAATGAAGTTTTACCTTCAATTCTGACATGGTATCAGAGCTATTCGATTCTCTCTAAATAAACTGTTTTTGTTTGGCCTTCATTGCCATTTTATTGGCCTTAATTGCCATTTTATTGGCCTTAATTGCCATCTCTTCTATGCTGTTTTTTTGTCTCTTCTACTACTATATTCCTACCTAAATCAAAGATGGCTGAATCCAAAATGCAGACCAAAGAAACTATTCTCAACCCATCGTTCGGTGATCTCCAAAACATCCAGTCAGCATATAGGCTGAATGGAAAGAACTACCTTAAATGGTCTCAGTTTGTTCAAACCTATCTAAAGGGTAAAGGGAAAT
>JAQSVH010213840.1:0-14582 GCA_029448705.1 Adansonia digitata
AGCAATCATAAAACTCACTAAAATAAGAAATCAAGCATGAAATCAACATAAATATGAGATTTTGGAAGAGAAGTTACGTTGAAAGCTTGAAAAACATAAAAAAACTCGAGTAATTTTTATAGATTTTTGGAGATTTTAGCTAATGGAAGTTATGAACTAATTGGGGGAATTTATTTCATGGTTTTTTTCCAAGTGAGTGGACAACAAGATGATGGATTTTCTTTTGAATCCATCCTTAATGTGAGTTTCCATCCAAAATCCCTAAAAATTTTGTTTCATTTATTACATGACATAATTTTTTTATTTTTATATTTGATTTGTTTGAAATATGATTTGATTTTTGACAAATTGATTGGATTTAAACTTATAACTCTTGTCTCCTTGTGATGTCATGCATAATATCATTAATTTCTAGAGATATTTTGAGTGATATTTGTATATAATATGTAAAATTATATCATAAAAATTAATTAAAAGATTAAATTATAAAAATTAAAAATTATGTTTTTTAAAATAAAATTTAAAATGATCAATTTAATAAATCTAATAATAAAAATAATTTTTCTGTACAAAAAAAGATCTAAAATAGCAAACTCGTAAAAGTTTACGAGAGAAACCTTACCAAGGAAAATTATTTTACATAAAAAATACAAAACTCATAAAATAAATTAATTTTTACAAAATAAATTAATATCAATTAAAAAATAATATTTAAAGAATTTTAAAAATTATGAACTCTTAAAAATCCTACTGAAGAAATTTACGAAGTAGATACTCTGTATTTTAAAAACAAAGGAATTTCAAGAAAAAAAATTCAAAACTCATGAAAATAAATGAATTTTTCAAAATTAATTTAAGGTGAATTAAACAATAATATTGGATGAATTTTGATGTTTGAAACTCAAGAGGATTCCACCGAAAATTTTACGACTAAAGAAAAACTTGTATTTCAATACCGAAAAAAATTACAGAATTTCATTGACACTGAAGTAAAACAAATTCAAGACCACATATTATTCAAAACATTAATTTCTAAAGTGAAGAAAATGAGCTTGTAAAATTTTAAAAATAGATCAACGAGAACCAAAAGTAAAATTCATGAGCATGATACTCGTAAAACTACAAAATCCAGAATTAATTTATAAAATTTACAATTTAACACTTCATAAAAAATGCCAATAAATATTTTTCCTTGAATATTTATGATTTTTCAAGGTAAGAATCAGCATAAAACCATACCAATGTCGGTAAAAATATCTGACCACCAATTTCCTGAGTTTTTCAAAAAAATCTCAGAAAATTTTTAAAAATAGAAAAATTAACCGTGAGATCATCCGCAAAGGTAATTTTCAAAATTTGTCAAGAACTTGTTCAAAAAAAAAATTTTCCTTTGCAGATTCATCTTTTCTACCCGAGAAAATGGATTTTTTTCATCATGTGTATATATAGTTATTTACATACGACTAATTAAAATTATAAAAATATGAAACCCTTGTGGTGAAAATTGACCTCCATCAAAGTGGCCACTAAATTTTTGTTCTCGAACACTTAGGATTTTCAGGGATAGACAGCCCGGATGAATTTAGGTGTCTACAACTGCCCTTCTTTGTCCGTTGCTGAAAATTAAGAATAGGCCAAAGACCAAATAGATACAATTTCGTCTAGGCCACAAAATACAAGAAAAATGAGATATGAACATATATATTAGAGCTTACTGATTTGAAGGGGAACTTTCAACCTACGGTGAAGTTAATATTGAAAATGAGTTGGCCGGGGCAAAAATGCACAAACCTACAAGTAAGACAAATTGACTACGACCAAGTAGTTAGGTTAACAAATGAAATGACTTACTAGGACCAAGCCGACGGGTAGACAAAGATAGAAAGGTAATACCTAAGGTTAATGTAATAAGTTCGACTAGGCTGAACTGTTATGTTGAACGAGATACAAAATAGAGTTTAACAGGATGAAACCATCATGTCAAATGATAGTGAGAGGAAGTTTGACCAGGGCAAACTATCACGTCAAACAAAAAAAAAGAGTTTGACTAGGGCTAAACCATCACATCAAACAAAAGCGAAAAGAGTTTAACCAGGGTGAAACCATCATGTCAAATAAAATGAAAAGAAAGTTTGACTAAGGCTAAACCATGACGTTAAATAAAAGTGAAAAGAAAGTTTGACGAGGGGTAAACCATCATGTCAAATGAAATAAAAAGAGAGTTTGATCAGGGTTAAACCATCACGTCAAATGAAATGAAAATAGAGTTTAACTAGGGTTAAACCATTACGTCAAATAAAAGTGAAAAGAAAGTTTAACTAGGGTTAAATCATCACGTCAAACGAAAGTGAAAGGAAGTTTGACCAGGGCTAAACCATCATGTCAAATAAAAGTGAAAGGAAGTTTGACCAAGGCTAAACCATCATATCAAACGAAAGTGAAAAAAAAAATTAACTAGGGCTAAACTATCATTTTAAACAAAAGAAAAAAAACTTTGACCAGGGCTAAACCATCACGTTAAATGAAAGCAAAAAGAAGTTTGACCAGAGCTAAACCATCACATTAAATGAAATGAAAAGGAAGTTTGATAGGGCTAAACCATCACGTCAAATGAAAGTGAAAAGAAAGTTTGACCAGGGCTAAACCATCATGTCAAACAAAAGTGAAAGAAAATTTGACTAGGGCTAAACGATCACATTAAACAAAAGTGAAAAGAAAGTTTGACTAGGTAAAATGTAGCAAGACTTGACCGAGTATAGCCAAGTAAGTAAGAACTTGACTGAGTATGGTTGATTGGAGGCAAATCTTAATAAGATTAAAGTAATCTGATATTTGAGATCTTTGAGGAAAGCTTGACTTACTTTTTAATTTTGAAGCAATATCCATCCTGATTTTTTTCTTGCTTCATTACTTTAAATCTATGAATTACACAATTATGAATATGGATGCATAGTGAATGTGTATGGATTTTCATGATTGGATTTATTCCTTATTTTTTTATTTTTCATTCATTTTCTTTTTAAATCATGATTCAACCCACTTCAAAAGCCTAAAAACATCTTCAGAAAGTGTGAAGAATCTTTCTGGCAATAAGGGGCCAGTCTTGAATCTGACATTGTCTTTATAGAAATAATTATTCTTACCCTATAAGGAATTTAGATTATGAAGCACTAGCATCATCTAGTGACCAAAAGAGAATGGTATGATTAGGAATGTGTAGGCGATGCCCTTTGTGGTCATGTGGTGCATCAATACCATCTAGTGGTTGAAGAAAAGGGATATGATTGGAAATATGGACGATGTCCTTGCCATGAGAGAAAATAGGACTTTATGATGCATCCATACCATCTAGTGCTTAAGGAAAAAGGATATGATTAGAAATATTGGCAATGTCCCTACCCCAAGATAAAACAAGACTTTATGATGCATCAATACCATCTAATGGTTGAGGAAAAAGGATATGATTAGAAATGTGGGTGATGTCCCTACCCCAAGAGAAAGCAGGACTTTGTGATGCATCAATATTGTTTAGTGGTTGAGGAAAAGGGATATGATTGGAAATGTGGGTGATGTCCCTACCACAAGAGAAAACATAACGTTGTGATGCATCAATACCATCTAATGGTTGAGGAAAGGGGATATGATTAAAAATGTGGGCAATGTCCCTACCCCGAGAGAAAATAGGACTTTGTGATGCATCAATACTGTCTAGTGGTTAAGGAAAAGGGATATGATTAGAAATGTATAAGGGATGCCCTTTTTCAATCCATCTATGGTTTTTAGAATATAACAAGGACCTAACGTTTCCATCAACTCTCTTACCAACTGAAACAAAATGATGAATATCTTCTAAAAGGCTGAGTTTCCTCCATTGTCAGAATTCTATCTAAGACTGTTAGTTATCCACCCTTAACACTTCGTAGAACGTTCAGAGGAATTAAGACGTGAACCAAGATTTTTATAATATTTTGACCTCATTCCAAAGTAACTCAAAGAAACTAGTTTATTATCTATTTCAATCAATCTTTATTTCTTTAAGTTATTAATTATCATTTACCAAAAATGTTAGCATGATCAAAAAAATAGTCTAACAGAGGTTGCATTTCAAGGAAAGAAAGTAGAATATTGGTTTTTTTTTTTATAAAAATAATGGTAAAATGCCTAAGAAGAGATTCACAAAGATAATGGTAAATGTCAAAGAAAAGGTCTCATCAATTGAATTTAGATCTTCAAAGATTTTTTTTGAATGAAATTTCTGCTTCTACATAGATCTATCTTTTAGAGATGTGTTTGATCATATCATACCTACTACTTGATCATTTCTTTCTTTGCTTGAGCTACCCTTTTAGGTTTTCAACTCGAAGCCTCCCCCTTTATCGTCGTTAATCAAATGCCCTATTCAAATTTTCATTCGATTTTTATTTTCTTCAATTTTTTAATTTTTTGTTTTTTTATTTTTATCTATTTGTTTTTTCTTTTCCTTTTTTAAGTGTAGTATTTCTCTACACTATTTGCTTTGATGGGGTTTGGCAAGACATCTCTATCCATTTCGACAAGGATTAATGCACCTCCTAAGAATGCCTTGCAAACCACATAGGGCCTTCCCAATTGGGTGCCATTTGCCTTGTGGATCTTTTTGTATCGAAAGGATTTTTTTCAGCACCAGTTCTTTTTCATGAAGTTATCTTGGATGAATCTTCTTATCATGGACCTTCATCATCTTTTTCTAGTACATTTGCCCATGCTGGATCGCTTATAACCTCTTTTTTTCAATAAACTTTAATTGTTCATAGTGATCTCATGCCCATTCAGCTTTTTCTAATTTGGCCTCCATTAATATTTGAAATGATGGGATCTTGACTTTATTTGGTTGTACTCCTTATGTGCCATACGCTAATGAGTAAGGTGTTGCCCCAATCGAGGTCTGTACTAAGGTTTGATAAGCAAGGAGAGCAAATGGAAGCTTCTCGTGCCAATTTCTATAAGCCTTCACCATTTTCCCCATAATCTTTTTAATATTTTTATTGGCAGCTTCTACAGCCCCATTCATCTTCAAATGACATGTGACTAAATTGTGATGAGAGATTTTGAGCTGGCTACAGACATCCGTCATCAGTTTATTATTCAAGTTGGAGGCATTATCTATTATAATTCTTTCAGAGACCCTGAATCTATAAATGATATTGTCCTTTAGAAATTTCATCACCACTAATTTTGTGACATTTGCAAAAGAAGCAGCTTACACCTCTTTGGTGAAATAATCAATGGCCATTAAGATGAAACGATGCCGGTTCGATGCTATAGGAGTAATGGGTTTGATGATATCCATACCCCCTATAGAAAAAGGCCATGGCATGGTCATGACATGTAATGGTGAGGGTAAGACATAAATCTCGTCGGCATAAATTTGACACTTGTAGCACTTTTGGGCATACTTGATATAGTCACTCTCCATAGTCGTCTAGAAGTAGCCCAATCTTCTTACTTGTTTTACCATCTTATGTCCGTTGTCATGAATCCCACAAATCCTTTCATGTACTTCTCCTATTATTTTCTTTGCTTCCAATGCATCAACACACCTTAACAATGTTTGTTCAAAACTTTCTTATACAAAATCTTTCCATCCAAGACAAAATTCATTGCTAGCCTTTTTAAGGTTCTCTTATCAGTTTCTAAGGCATTTGGCAGATATACTTGATCCTTTAAATAATTTCTAATATCATGATACCCTGGAAGGCCATCTGTTTTAATCTCAATGTTGTGGCAGTATGCAGGGAATTCATAAATACTTATCTCAATGGGTGTCACCTCTTATCTCTCATTTACTTTGAACATCAAAGCTAAGTTGGATAAAGCATTCGCCATTTGATTGTCATCACGAAATAGATAAATGAAGTCTACTTCTTTGAATTCTTCTAGTAATTCTAGAATCAATTTTTTATATTGCTACAACCTTGGGTCTCATGTTTCCTATTCTCCATGTAGTTGGTAAATTACCAAGGCTGAATCTTTGTAGACTTTTAATACCTAGGCCTTTTTTTCTAATGCTGCTCAAAGCTCTATAATACTTGCCTTATATTCTGCCACATTGTTGATGCAATCAAAAATTACCCAAGCTATAAAAGGGTAATAATCCCCTTTTGGAGATATTAAAATTGCACCAATTCCATGACCCAATGCATTTGATGCTCCATCAAAATACATTTTCCATGTAGATACTTTCAATAACTTTTTTTTCTTCAACCGTAATATTCATCAAGTCCTCGTTAGGGAATTAAAAATCCAACCGTTAATAATTGTCAAGCGTTTTGCTTTCTAAGAATTCAGCAATGGCACTTCCTTTGATCGCCTTTTGGCTTACATAAATGATATCATATTTGGATAGTAGAACTTGCCACCTAGCTCTCATTCCTGATAAAGCTGCCAGATATTTGATTGGGTCTATTTTGGTGATCAGCCATGTAACATGATATAAAATGTATTGTTAAAGCGTTTTCGCTATCCAGACTAGAGCATAACATTTCTTCTCCATATGGGAATAATTTACCTCATGATCTAAAAATTTATTACTCAACATTGCCCACTCTTTCCTTCTAGTCTCATCATGCTACCCCAATATGTAGCCCATGGATCTTTTAAGCATTGACAAATACAGGATCAAAGGTTATCCCAGAGCAGGCGATACCAACACTGTCGGATTAGAGAGATATTGCTTAACTTTTTTGAAGGCATTTTGGCATTCAGTATCCCACTCACCAGGATTTTGTTTTCGCGAAAGTTGAAAAATCGGATCACACTTATTCATGAGTTAAGATATGAATCTAGCAATGTAATTCAATCTCTTCAAGAAACTTTTAACTTCTTTTGGTGTGAGTGGGGATGGCAACTCCTATGTAGCTTTAATGTTATCTGGACCAACCTTAATTCCTTTTTTGCTTACAATAAAAACCTAACAATTTTCTAGACTTGTCTTCGAATGTACATTTCACTGGGTTCAGCTTTAACAAATATTTTTTTAGCCTTTCAAACAACTTTCGCAGGTCTGCTACATGACTTTCCTTTTAAAAGGACTTAGCAATCATGTCATCAACATACACTTCAATTTCCTATGCATCATGTCATGGAATAGGGTGACCATTGCCTTTTGCTAAGTTGCTCTAACATTCTTTAACCCAAATGGCATTACTTTGTAACATAATGTTCCTTACATTGTGACAAATATAGCCTTCTCCATATCTTTTAGAGCCATTTTAATTTGGTTATACCACAAAAATCCATCCATGAAGGGAAAAAATAGTTCTTTGCAGTATTATCAACCAGGGTGTCTATATGAAGAAGGAAGAAATTATCTTTTGGGCTTTCTCGATTGAGGTCTCGGTAATCTACACACATTTTAACTCTTTTGTCTTTCTTAGGACCAGGACAATGTTTATAACCTACTCCAGATATTACCATCTTCATAAATCTAGATTCAAACTGCTTTTTAACCTCTTTTTTTATCTTCAAAAGCATCTCCAATTTCATTCTCCTTAGCTTTTGTTGTACCAGTTTGCATTCCGGCTTTAAGGACAATTTATAAACCATAATCTTCGCATTCAATCGTGGCATGTCTTGATAAGACCATGCAAAGATGTCTCATAATTCATCTAGCAGACTTATCATATTTTTTTGGGTGAAAGCCTTTATGGCAGTTCTTATTATGATCTTCTACTTATCATTTTCATCATTCCCCAAATTGATAATCTCAATGGGCTCTTCATGGGGTATTATGGCTCATTTTCTAGTTTAATTATTTTTAACAAATCAGGAGGCAAGATATGATCATCGACATCTTCTTCAAGATCGACCTTGTTTAAGCAAATAGTCTATTCAAAATTAACCTATAAATCTTGATTAGATTTATATGTTTCTCTGTAAACGCAAAAACAAGGAAGAAATAGACAAAAAAAAGGGGATATGAATAGGGTATAGATGTAAAAAAGGAAAAAAGATATTAAGATAAGAAATCATAAAAGAAACAGATGTAAGAAAGAAAAAAAGCCAAGAAAGATTATATAAGGAAAGATTATATGCATTTTATTTTTATGATGATAAATTAAGATGATGAGTTTTTACAAAAAGATTTATAGACGATAGTGACCATTTCTTAGTTATTACTTTGGGATTGGCCTAGACATTATGCTTTTTTCAGTACATGTCCAATTCTTTAAAACAAATCCAAGAGGGCATGGGCAAATCCTACGATCCTCAGTGAACTCTTCATCATCTCTTCCAATGGCAGCCATATAATGTTCTTCGAAGGCTTTATTGATCACCAGAACAACGTTCGTGGTTTTTTTATCTCCATTTCTTGGAATGACTCCTCTATAGCAGAAAATGTCCTCTAATGAGGGGTAGAAAGTTAATTTTTGGCCTAACTGTTGGCCAACACCCAGGGATGGCTACTTTCCTCCCATTTTTTTCTGAACTTATTCTTCTGAACTCCTTCCAGATTGAAGCCTAATCCATATTTGTCTTTTTTACCGTTGACATTAATGGCCTAGCTGATTCCTTACAAACATCTCCTGAGTCCTTTTTCGGCTAAGGCTTCTTTCTTTACTGTCAACTTGAGGCCCATACACTTGCTTTTTGATAACCTCAGTTTAGGGATGACTGACCTTTCTAATATAAAGATCGCATTGACAATCTTAAAAGCTCTAAAAGAATATTCATTAGTTTAACATTTGTGTCAATGTAAAAAGCCTTTGTAGATGTCATGGTGATTATGTTTTCTTTCCCACACAGACTCACCGATCTTTTATCCATTATAAACTTGACTTTTTGATGCAAGGATGATGGAACAGCCCCGGTGAGGTGAATCTATGGTTGCCCTAACAAACCATTGTATGCTAGAGCAATATCCATAACGTGGAACTTGATTTCAAACTAGCAAGGACTAATTTCTAGAGTAACTGAAATAGTTCCTTTGATGTCCCTCCTTATTCCATCAAAAGCTCGGATAATCGCACGACTTCATTTGATATGGCTAACATTTATAGGCAAATGGGATAGTGTACTCCATGGCATGACATTTAAAGTAGAGCCATTATCGATAAGAACCTTAGGTAGAATGGTCCCTTTGCACCAAGTCATGATATTGAGGGATTTTGCTGAAGTATTACCTCCTGGCAGAATTTCATCCTCACTAAATAAGATGAAGTTATCAGCGATAATATTGTTTGCCAAGCAGTCAAGTTTGTTGACAGAAATGTCCTGAGAGACATAGGCCTGATTTAGTACTTTCAGCAAAGCATTTCAATGAAGTTCAAAACTGAGCAATAGAGTTAGCAAGGAAATTTTCACTGGTTGTTGCTTTAATTGCTCCACGACACTGTATTCATTATGCTTAATATATTTTAGGAATTTGGCTACCTCTTTTTCTTTTATTGGTTCTTGCTTTACATCTAGGACATTCTTGATAACTATCGCTTTCCTAGATGTTTGTGCCTTTAATTTTGCCTTCATACTGGCTTCACTAGTTTTCTCTCTGTATACATGCCTACTTCTTTAACATGTCTAACCCTCGTGATATTGATGGATACTAACTAGGCAATAACAGCTTCTGAAGTGTTGAACAGTAACAGCTTCTAGAGTGGTGACCCCGTCATCATACTTCCATGGCACCTGTTTACTATCTTGATAAAAAAACTATGTTGGCGCCTTAATAATCAGTATGAGGGCAATATCTGTCTTTGGAGGTGTGGTCTAGTTGTAATAAATGATAAGAGGGTGACTGATACCGTATGGGGGTTGTGACAATCCTCTCCCTACCATATTGACTTTTTTTTTTGCTTTCACTTCAGTCTGTTCTAAAAGCTCGATCTCACCATTATTCATAATCCCTTGAATCAATGCTAAAAAATTTGGGCAACTCTGCAAGGTATGCCCTAAAGTCAGGTGATACTTGTAGAAATTGACACCATCGTCAAATTATCCTTTAACGCTTTCTTGATTCAGGCTAAGAATTCCAGTTTTGGTCAAAACCATCATTATTTTCTTTAAAAAGGCTTTGACCTATTCCACACTCAACTTCCTCCATTGCCTATTTTTAATGCCGATGATATTGACTCTAGGCTTAGGATGATCTGGCAAAGGGTTTGCTGCCATAATGGGAGCCGGCGCATTATTAAACTTGAAGGCACCTCTAGTAAGAAAGCTTTGAACTTTATGCTTAAAGGGTTGGTAGTTTTTAATCGAGTGACCCGATAGTGCATGGTATTCACAGTGTAAGTTCCAGTCATAGCAACTGGGATAATTGCCTTTATACAATTTGGAAAAAATTACCATTACTAGCCTTACTTTTGAAAATTTATCAAACATTTCCTTATATGAATAAGGAAGAGGGTCAAAATGGGGTCTGGTTTGATTGGTTCTTTAGGGTTGTGCATTGGTGTTGGGTCCTGGCTGGTTTTAGAAAAGCGAGTTTGGAATGGTAGCTTAAATAGTTATTAAAATAAATGCTCGAGGTTTGTTGGATGGATAAGTTTTTTGGGGCATTTGTCTTGGATTTTGATAATAGGGTGAGGTCAAGGTAGTATGGCTGGTTCACATAATCGACTAATGGTGTTTCATCCTTTTTTTTTTTTGCTAGTCCTGGCTTCTTTGCACTAGAGGACTCTCATGATGTAAGCTTCCTAGCCTTAATGGCTGATTCAATCATTTCTTCAGAGATTACAACATCAAAGAAATTCTTTGTCACATTCCCTACCAGCTTGTTATAATAGGGTAGACGTAAAGTATTCACAAAAAACATTATCATTTCTTTCTTCATCAAGGGCTGTTGGCTTGAGAGGCTAAGTCCTCCCATCTTTGGGCATATTCTTTGAAAGATTCGATTGATTTTTTCTCTAAATTTTGAAAAGTCAAATGATTTGGAGCCCACTCAGCCATATGCTTGTATTGCTGGAGAAAAGTACTTGCCAAGCCAGCCTATCATTTAATTTGGGTATGATTCAAATCATTGTACCATCTCAAAGCTGATCCTAGCAGGCTTTCCTGAAAATAGCGGATCAGAAGTTTATCATCTTATGAGCAGCTTGCCATTTTTCTAAAAAACATTTTGATGTATGCCTCTAGGGATGTAGTGCCTCTATACTTCTCAAACTCTGGTATCTTAAATTTTGATGGGAGAACAAAATCTGGGACTAAGTTGAGGTCTTTAACGTCCACACTGCTATATAATTCAGCCCCCTCTATAGCCTTTAACCTTCTTTCAAAAAGCAATTTTCCTTTTCTTTTTCGACCTTAACTACCTTTTTGGCCTTTTCCTTAATCTTCTATTTTTCATCGATGCCTAGTCCCATATGTTCCTCTTAGATAGGAATAGCTCACGTAGTCGTTTCTTGAGGTATGGCCTTAGGGTTTATGATAATGATTGGTGGAGGAATAGCTACTAGGGCCTTATGTTGTATATTCTGGGCATTGGCCAGTGGTGGGTTAATGCCTAATTCTTCAACTAGTGCCCCTCGGATCCTTCAATGGAAGCATCAGTATTTGCTTCTTACACCGGGCAAGTTGGCCCTTAACTAGTAGTAGCTCCATCATCTGTGCTATTTAAGCTTGAAGTTTATCCTGCCTTTTCAACATGGCTTCTTAAGCTACCTGTGGCTTTCCTCGAGCAATTCCAGTCTTGCAATATGGTCTTCAGCCATTCTTCTTGCTCTTGCTCTATTTAGTAACTATGTGTGGGTATTGCCGAAGTTGATTGGTCTCGATTCGCAATGGTTAAACCTTGTGTGAATTCCAAAATTTTTAAGAATTAAGTAACTATTAATAGATCAATAATCATATGTGTATCTGTATGTATGCATCAGTAATGAATGTATTCAAGGGCATTTGCTTTACTACAAGACTTTAAAATCCATAATTTCCATTGATTTTAGAAGAGAATTACATATCATTTATCATATTAGAATTATGTCCATAGAACTTCCTAATTTGATCATATTGCTTTTCGGCTTGTTCCAAAAACTAAAGTATCACTAGGCCAAATTCGCCAACTAGGTTGATCTGTCTTCAAAGTCCTGGGATCCTCTCTACCATATCCCTTACTTGGATAACTGTTAAGTGGATTTGTTTTGTCAGATAATCAATATAAAACTATCACCCTAGCGAATTGACCATCCATTTGTCATGTTCATCTTAGAATCGACGAAACCTGTTATCCCAATAGACATCAATTTCCTCGTATGCTTGGGCCCATGCCTCAATGTCGCACTTTCTTTGAGACAACTCTTGTCTTACTTTCCCCAAAGCTAAAATGAATGCTTTTTTTTCTTGGAGTAATTCTATCATCCGTTCCCATTCTTGGTGAAAGGCATTTTTTAGCCGCTCATTCTTTTTCATGGACCTCTTCCATTGTCTTCAGGTATCCATGTGCATCTTTTGCTCTTGTTCGAATGCAGTTGCCTTAGCTTTGCTTCCCACAGCTTTAGCTTTTTACTTTCCAAGGTTTCTATGAAGCTTATGCATTTCCTCAGTAACTTGACAAGGAGATTTGCTAGAGCTCTCAAATAGACTAATGATTTTCATCTTCTTGTTTTGTTCTACCCAATCATGCTTCATTAAAGTGTACTACTCCTCTATTTTTTGAAGATCTTTTTCTTTGGCTTCCATCTTCATCTTTAGATACATGATCTCTTCCAGGAGGGCTTGATTCTCGACAACCATTCTTTTTTAGTCTCTTTCTGCCTCTGCTCTAATTAACTTTATTTCAGAAGGTATGGGAAACTTTGGTTGAATGGTCGCTTGAAGATCGACCCTCTCTGTGCTTGGAATAATCAAATCACCACCCCGAATTGATCTCCATACATCCTACCTGAGAGTGGTTTGATCTGCGTAAGAGAGCAGCCTGGACTCATATCTCCTTTTCTAATGTACGGTAATTGTCGGAAGCATGTTTCTATATCTTTCCCCATGATAATCCAAATCCACACTAGCCAACTCGAAAGTCATAAGGATGAATTACGTAGTCCCATATTACCATCGAACCAAAAGTGGTGCATATCTGACTGTACCCCATAATCTGAGTAAAGGCACAAATGACAATTGATCGAACCTATATAGGACAAATTTGGGTGCAAACTAAGGAGCTCTCCATGTTATCTCTTTCAGAGCCAAGTTCTTCAATGACATCACCTACTGATTCTTCGTTGATGACCATAGCCAATCTTTCTCCATAAAATGTTGGGGAGGGATAGCGTGTGAGAAATAGGCTCTAATCATATCGGCACCATCTCCCAAAAAATAGCTATAGGCCTAGATATATAGCACTAATCCACTCCTGAAAAATCTACCTTTGAATGAGTTCTAATAAAATGGCAACGACAAGATGCATATACTACTTCAACTAGTCAAAAAGCTCAATCATCGCTATTTTCGCATATCCAAGCACCCTTAAGAAGCAAACCAACTTATATATGGCTGAAGCAAACCAACTTATATGTGGCTAAAGCAAATGCATCGAGGGCTTCTTCTTTTTTTTGGTTGATCCCTAATATACTCTTTCAAAAATTGCCATGAAAACAACTATGGCATTGCCTTTATGTTCAAAGTGAAGAGAGTGGGGAGATAAATCAAGGATCTATGCCAATATCTTTCTATGACTCATCAGGTTGCGCTCTTTGAAGTAGATAGGTCTTGTCCCCACTTGTCCTAACCCTAATAATGATGCAATCTCTTCTATGGTAGGGGTCATGTCATGGTGGTTGTTGCAACATACCCTAGGGTGGATCTTCATGGATCTATGGGCGCTACGACTTAAAATATTTTCCTGACTTGGTAAATGTCTTCCTGACCGAGACTTTTCTCTCACGATGTGATGAGAACGAGAATGTACAGATTCTTGACTTATGATACAATGAGGGAGACCATAAGATGAATCACTCATCTTATTAGTCTTGGATGACCATCACGAAATGGCCAATGCTTGGAGTTGCCACCGATCATTTTGGGCTAGGCATGATCGGATGCCTATTGAAACCTATGTTTTGAGTTACGAAACTCAAAACATTGATCCCATGGTCTACGTAATGCAAAGATTCACCGTTTGGGTTCGGGAGTTGGTTACGTGCAATGAGATACGAACCTCTTCGCGAAGCCCGAAATCGGTACCTTACTAGATATGTCTTATCTTAGTTTTGATTTTTTCAATCTTAACTTGTCATTATTTCAATATAACCTTCTTTGAATGCATGAATCTTACAGAAATGATCCAGGTTTTGATGAAAAAGATTTAATCTCATATACACCTCAGAGTGATGGGGAATATAGAGATTTTTAATAAAAATGACCTCTGGATTTTGCTTTAAAAATGGAATGTTCCATTTTGGGCACTGGAGAGATACCCATGTGGAACATTATCTTTAATTTCATTTGAAAACATTTTGAAAACATGAATGCAAATAATCATCCCAAAGAAATCATTTTAGTAAGATAATAAATGAAATAACATAATATGGATCATTCAATGCAATGATAAAGAAAATGGGTGGACTATGGGAATTTATCTAGCTATTGGCATTGATTATCTAGGAATAACCAAA
>JAQSVH010213851.1:0-10258 GCA_029448705.1 Adansonia digitata
AGTCAATGTCATAGACTTAAAAGAACTTTTAGATGTTCCTTTTAGCATTCTTGAGTCTTTTGAACTTCATCGTGTCAAGTCATCAGATGACTTGCCGATGGAGCCGAGAAACTTTTCTAGGTAGCTTATTAAGGGGCAAACATTAACCCGACCTTTAACTCCTCTTAGGGAAAAAGGTCTATGTTTATGCTTCTATTGTAAGCTAATGTATTTTGTTCTTATGTTGCTTATGATTCTTTTTTATAGGTGTGGACTAATCTGCACAGGCTGGGCTTGCAAAATGTGCAGTAAAAAAAACAGCTGCACAAAAGGCTATTGCACATAAAGAAAAAGCTAAGCACAAAGACAAGGATGGCTTAAGCCAAATGTCCTCAACTAAAAAAGTGCCATGTGATAAAAGCACTGCCTCGAAAGAAAGTCTAGTTGTTACAACTTCTGGTCCCGCTATTTACATTAGTATGAACACGCGTAGTGGTAGCAAAATGGTGCGAACATAAGTACATTTGGAATAATAACCACTTCAGTGACCCTTATTACTTTAAATAGTTGCTTTTGCAATAAAGGTCAGGCTCCCAGAGCCGTAGTGGTGCTAAAAGCCCTGGTGGTGGTCCCTCAGTCTATCCTTAGAGAAATTTGGAGTAACTTAAAGAAAGAGTTCTAACTAGTAGGGACAAAGCTTGTAAGTGGGCTCATAAATAAGTGTTCTCCATTGATATGGTATTTTTGCAAGCGAAAAATCCTATTCATAACTTGCAATCTGGCCTCGCTTGTATAGTGGAGGAACAATCCCTATATCTTCTTATGAAAGTTAGTTATTTCCAATTTCACTAATATTCTTAGTTATTCTTTATTGTTTATCGGTTTTACATTGTCAAATGGCCCATACATGCCAAATGTTAAGCTGACATACTATTTTTGGTAGTGTGAGGGAAGAGGTTGCTTGAAATGCCACACTTGTTAAGAAGTTACAAGCCTAATTTAATAGTGTATCAACCAGGAAAAAAGCTTTTAATGATTAGGTAGCCAAACTGCAATAGGGTGGAAAAGTTAAGAGGCTGCCTTAAAAGTTGCAAAAGAAATTTATGTTGTAAAGGCTGCAGAGTTTGTTAAGACATTGGACAAAGTAACAAAGGCTTACGAGGGTCACAATATGGAGTTGGTCATTGCTATTGCAAAAATATTTGAGCAAGAGGTTTAACTTGGCTAGGTAGAGGCTTGCCTTTAAAGGGAATTAGAAACTCAAAAGGAATCCTTACTCAATCAGAAGTTTGCCTCAATCAATTAATATAATGGGAATGCTTTTTATGGTGTCCATCTTTTATACGACCCTTTAGATCTAAAGAAATTATAGCTCGGCACCTTTTACCCGATTCTTACGGTTTTACGTGTTCACGCATGAACAGTAACAAATGGAAGATGGCCAATCAAGGAATGCATCGTTTGTTCCTCTAGTGCCAGAAGTAACCGAATTTGATGACAATTCTGGCAGAGATGAGGGCAAACAAATGGAGTGAGTTCCAGTTTTCGGTGCTAATGCTTCTGCCTCACAATAAACCTTTATTTTTGTTATCAATAACTTTGAACTATATGACTTATAAAATATTAAATTGTTTACTAATGCGAAATGTTTTATCTTTTATAAAAAATGTTTTGTCTTTTGCTAATGAAAGTATGTGAGTTAAACAATTTGTGTTCATTATAATTATCACATGAATAATTCGCGAAGTGTGTTCGTTATAATTATCTTTGAACAATTTGTATCATCTATGATGCTATGACTTTTATTATCATTCATCTATATGCATAATTTGTCAATCAGACCTTTTGAGGTCATACATAGCATGTATGTGTGGTGATTTATTGCCATTTGCTTATATGCTTAATTCATTGATCAGACCTTTTGAGGTCATACTTAGCATGTATGCATGGTGACTTGTTACCACTCACTCTTATTCTTAATTTGTTGAATTATTGCTTGGTTCGACCAGTCACCAAATCAAGTATCAGTCTCATTCAGGGTTATCAAATCTTTTCATGCTAAAATAGTATTTTTTGACTTTTATGTCTTTTTCTAATGAAAGTATGTGAGTTGAACAATTTCTGTTTGTTATAATTATCGTATGAATAATTCACTAAGTGTGTTCGTTATAATTATCATGTGAACAATTCGTGTCACCTATGATGCTATGATTTTTGTTATGTTCATGTATACACTTAATTCGTCGATTAGACCTTTTAAGGTCATACTTAGCATGTATGCCTGGTGACTTGTTGCGACTCGCTCATACGCTTAATTCATCGATCAAACCTTTTGAAGTCATCTTTGTCATGTACACGTGGTGACTTATTGCTACTCACTTATATGCTTAGTTCATTGATTAGACCTTTTAAGGTCATACTTAGCATGTATTCATGGTGACTTGTTGCCACTTGTTCATATTCTTAATTCGTGGTGCTTAGTTATCTTGATTGCCAAATCGACTCATCAGTATCGTTCAAGGCTATCAAAGCTTTTCATGCTAAACTAATATTTTCAACTTTATATATTAATAAGAAAAAAATTATTTGTTCTACTAAATAGCTCTTACAAATAATATTTTTTTAAATGAAAGCCATCCAAGTCTTTGGAATTGGCTTACTAGACATGTATATCAACTTGTATGCCCTGAACACTATAACTCTAAATACCTAGTATAGTCCTTCCTAATCTAGTGATACTTTTTTCCTTTCACCGGTTAGTCTACTGGTTTTATAGGATCGTAGCAATAGATCACCCACTTGGAACTACCTATTATGGATCTTTTTGTTGTCATATCTAGATATTTTCTACACTCTTACTACCATATTTGTAGTAGCATTGTTTTTATTTTCCTAGAGTATATCTAAATTCGCCCTCAAGTGTATGTCGTTGAACTGGTGATCTAAATTAGCTATCTGAATGCTATAAACCCCAATCTCTACGGAAATTACAGCTTTCGTACTAAAGGGTATGCCTCCCGTTGGCCTGATATTCAGTTATCTTGATTGCCTAGTGTACCATGGCATTTCCTCTACCTAGCGCCTTTGGCATCATCCAACTTCTTTTTTAGTGGTTGAAGTATGTTTTTATTCATATCTTTAACTTAGCTATTAGATTGTGGGTAGGCTACTAAGTTGTAAACCAAGCTAATGTGAAAATTTCCCAAAAATTTTTTAGCTTCTTGGCCTAAAACTTCTTTTCATTATGGGCCATAAGGACATTGGGGTATTCCGAATCTAAATGATAGACTTTCATATAAAGCTTTTCATTAACCTCGCTGTAGTAGTCGCCATGGGTTTTACTTCTACTTATTTAGTAATGAAAAACTTTCATTGTGAGGTCACTAATAGAAATGGTCCTAATATGTCAATTTTCCAAACATAGAAAAGCCATAGGCTAAACTTTGCTTCAACGCCTCTACCAGCTATTTGGGTATCTTGGTAAAGTGCTGGCATGTGTGACATATTCTGATCAGGTTCGTGGTGTCTTTCCTTATTATTGGCCCAAAAAAGCCTCATCTTAAGGCCTCCTTGGTGATTACCGCACTTCCCTTCATGGATTTCTCGTAAGACATAATCTATTTTACTTGGGCCTAAGCACCTAAGAAGAGGGTAAGTAAATGATTTTTTTTTTATAAAACATCATTAAGGACTGTATATCTAGCCACCCTCTTTTCCAATCTTCTACATAATATCGGGTTAACAGTGTGACATTGTTGTTAAAGAAAGATACTATAGAAGTCATCCAGTTATCGCTACTGATGGTGGTTATCTCATGAATATGTTTATGATAACTAGGGCTCTTAACACATTATGGTAAAACTTTTCCCCAATTCATAATCTCTATAGAGTTAGTTCGATCGTTCTGGTCATGTGGTATCCGCTTAATGGTTATGTAATCGAAGGACTTGCATAATTCAAAAATGATGTTATGGTACTTAGCTAGCAATTGGTCTTTAACCTCATAGAGTCCATTAATTTAATTTGCTACTAACTGGAATCTGTATATACTGTGAGATGTCTGACTTCTAATGCCTTTACTAGCTCCAAAACCGCTATTAGCGCTTAATATTCTATCATTTTATTCAAGGCGATAAACTTTAAAGATAAGCCATATTGCTACTTTTAACCTTTAGGGTCTACTAAGAGAACTTTTGCTCTTGCTTTATTTTTTCCTAATGATCTATTAGCATAAAGCATCAAAGATCTGGCTTTGTCAGCGTTGGTGAACTTTCATTTTTCTACCCACTATCAGTCTCTACTAGAGCATTAACATCATTTTTGTCCTTTTCTAGCTGTTGAGCTTCGTCCTCTAAAGAGCAAAATGAATGATAATGAAATCTGCTAGTGCTTGGGCTTTGATCACCTTCTTGGGCTATAATTGAGCCCAAACTTGCTTAGTTCCACACTTCACCTAATTAGCTTGCCCACCAAGTTGACTTTCAAAAGTACTTCTTTCAAAGGCTGATTGGTCAACACTATTATAAGATGCGCTTAGAAATACTATCTTAACTTTCTTGCTTCCTTATGAGGGTTTATACCAAATTTTCAATCTTTATGCAATTCAGCTCGCCCGCTTAGAGTGCCCTATAACGTCGTACATTGATTACTACTTATTGTCTTGTTCCTTGACCAACATAGCAGCAATAATCTCATCAGAGACAAGGTATAAGAATAGTTGCTCTCCATGCTTTGGACTAGTGAGCAATGGTGGTGAGCAAAGGCATTTTTTTAGGTTTTCAAATTACTTTTAGTATTCATTCATCCATTTATATCAGAAGGTTACTTTGAGTGATTTAAAAAAATGTAAGCATTTTTTGGCAAGCTTGGAAACTAAACGGTTGAGTACTACTTTGCTCGTTAGCCGTTGCATTTCCATTGTTGACTTTGTGGAAATTATATCCAATATTTCTTTAATCGTTTCTAGGTTTAATTCTATTTTGCATGAAGAAAACATAAATCCCAAGAATTTACTAGTAGTCCAAAAGTGCATTTCAATGGATTGAGCTTCAAGTCATATTTTCGAAGTAGTTGAAAATTCTCCACTAAGTCATGAATATGCTATTGCATGGACGCACTTTTTACAAGCATGTCATCCATGTATACCTCCATAGACCACCTTATTTGGTCTTTAAAAACCTTGACAAGTAGCTCCTTCATTTTTCAACCTAAAGGGCATTACTTTATAGCAGAACGTTCTGTCCTCCATGACAAAGGATGTTTTTTCTTTACTTTTGGGTTTATTCTTATCTAAATATACCCAAAAATGGTGCTTATAAAGGATAAAATTTTATGCCTTGCTGAACTGGACGATCAATCATAAGTAGCGAATAACTATTTTTTGGGCACGTTTTATTCAAGTCTGTGAAGTACACACACCTTCTCCATTTGCCATTAGCCTTCTTCGCCATCACGATGTTGGCCAACCATTCTGGATATGTTACTTCCCTAATAAATCCTATAGCCAATAATTTATCTATTTCCTCCCTAATTACACACACTTTCTCTGGCATGAATTTGCGTTTCTTTTGTCAAATTAGCTTGCCAAGAGGGTCGACATTGTGCATGATAACATTTGTATCAATGCCTGGTATGCCGGCTGCTCACCATGCGAAGAAATCAATTTTTTCCCTTAAAAAGTTACATAGATCACTTCTATCTTTTTAATTGAATGACTCTCAAATCATCATGAAAAAATTTATATTAGTGGTGAAAAACTACTTTGATTGTTTCTTCGGCCAGTTAAGGTTTAGAGTGATATAGATCACTCTGCACATCCAAACTGTTGAGCGCTAACTTGTCAGCATTTGCCATGGTTATCATGTTTGTAGCTTTGGTGTTCTCTGATAAATTGCCTTTCTCTTCTTATAGTTCATCTTGCCATTTTCTCATTAATTCTATGGAAAGTAGATGATACTGTTAGGCAATCATTTGCTTAGTCTTGAGGTATCCTATTCCAGCCAGCATTAGGAGTTTTACCATTAAATAATATACTATCGTTATTACTTTTATTTTTTTACCACGGGACGCCCTAGTATTACATTGTAAACGAATAGTATATCAACCGGTAGGAAATTCACCATTACGTTGATTGTATGTTCACTATCACTAAGGGTCACTGGTAGCATTATAGCCCCTTTAACTAGTATCGGCTAGTTGGCTAAGCTAAATATAGTCAATGAAAAGTCTAAATCATCAGCTCGATACCCTATTCTCTTGAAAGTGTCCTACTACAAAATATCAACTGCACTTTCATTATCGATCAAAATCCTATTGGCATTGTAGGTCCTGACAGTGGCTGAGATGATAATTGGATCATTGCCATTGTCGGCAAGTAGTTCGTTGTCATCCTCACTAGACATAATAGACTAGTTATCTTATTTGGGCCGTTTAGGGCATGTGTCCACCTCCATCATGGATCTAAGGTGGGAATTTTTGTTTTGGATTTACTAATCACCCATTCTTCATTACACCTAACAATAACATTGATTATGCCAATCATTAGGCATTTTCTCATGGCTTTATCACAACTCCCTTTGGAGGACTGAAACATGTTCTATTTAACAATTTTTTTTGATAAATTGTTTAATCTCTCATTTCTACATCAAGGCCTCGATTGCATTCATGAGGCTTATACATTCTTCTGTAACATGCCCAATGTCATCATGAAACTCATGGTGTTTTCTTAGGTTCCTACAGCTCCTTTCACCTTTTGTGAAGGTTATTCCACTAGGTCTTCCTTCATAATCACATGTAAGATCTACGTACGTCTAGCATTAAGAGGGTGTATATATCATACTTGTTATAAGTGGACACACAATCCTTCTTTTTACTTGTATTAGTCATACTGTCTGCTTGGTTCGTTTTACTACCTTGACAACTTTTAATCTACTTTTTCAACTGAAGTGCTCTGACCTATTCCCCAATCGTCAAAAAAATTTCTTTGCTTTCTCAATTTGATCACTTAAGTTTCCTATTGGCAATCTCTAGGTCCTCTGTATCTCCATATTTTTAGGGTTTTTTCATTAAGTTAGTAAAGCTTTATCAGCTGTGCATCAGTTAGGGCATACTTAAGGTGCTTGTGTCACACTCCCATGATGAAAACTTTTATAGCCCACTATCATTCAAATCTTGTACTTCAAAAGTGATTGCATTGAAGGATTTTACATCTTCTTTAAGTGTCTCTTCAAGATTGTGTTTTACCGCCATTAAATTGGCCACAGTTCTGGTTGCTATATGGCAATTCCCAAGGTGATCCAGGAATTCCCTACCTATCTAGTCAAAGTTCACAATGGAACCTAGCTTTAAAGAGCACCACCATGTTTGCATTAGCCCACGGAAGGTAGTAAGGAATACTTGACATTAAACTACATCTGGGACATCTTGCAAATTGTGGAATGCTTTGAAATGGTTCAGGTGATCAATAGGCTTAGTGGCTTTGTTGGAAGTATTTGGCGAGTCATTCCCAATCATCTTTACGTAGTTGCCTTAGATCTTTAATCTCTTGTTTGAAGGCCACTCGATCCGCTAAGTTTGGATCCTGCGCCACTACAAATGTCTATTTAACCCTTCTTACCCAATTTTTCTTTCCCCTGCTAAACGTCGATTGTTAGTTAAAAGGGGTCGAATAAGAGCTTTCTAATCCTGATGACTTTCTGGGTTTGTTGGTTGATCGATTTAGCTTGATTCCTTGTATTTTGGAGAGCGAGCACTTGATTCTGATGATTGATTATGGTTGTTTGGCTTTGGTGATAAGGCTGCAGTTCAAGATTTAACTTATTGCCCTTCATCTGAGGGTTTTGTTGACTAGTCTGTGCTTGAAGTAGCTACTATATTATGGCTTGTTGAGCAATCATATGATTGGTCATAACTTGGATCTGGGCATCGTAATGTCCATGATAGTCAAGTTTTGGCACAAATGATAGCTAAGTTTGTTGCATCATAGATATTAGAGGGTTCAAGTTTGTTTGATTGAGCACATCTATTACGTTGATTATAGCTGGGGCCATCTGTGCAATTTGCTGCTATGCATGGTAAGCGATTGAGATGGCGCTAACAGGGGTTGATGTGCTTCTTAGGATAATGGTGGTTGTGGTATTCAAATCTGGCACCGCATGATTTGTTGTGGGGAAGGCGAGATTTAGGCTAAGAGGTTTTGGGAAAAGTTTTGTGGTTGCACCCATTCACTAATGGGTAGTGGTGTTTGGGGATACGAATAGGAGAATGTATACAGATATGTGGATGGTATAAGAAGTGTCACTATGATTGACAAAATTACCGCTAACATCATGATAGAGTTAAATGTCATGAAATCTGGCAAAGACGCACTGGGCACTATACAAATACCAAATGTGGGCGGGATAGCAACAGCAAAATTGCTTGACTGAGATGCCATAGAAATGGTTTGGTTTGTGGGATATTGGCTTTTTAAATGTTCCCACAAATGGCATCAAGTATCGATGCAACAATGGAGATTGACAGCTGAGATGGCAGATAAGTCTTCTAATGAAAGATCTGCAAAACATGAAGGGTTAGACAGCAATTGGAGTGTAATACTCAAAGTGAACTCTAATGCTTAAGTTAGCAAATGAAAATACAAAACAAGTAGGTAATTAGCTATTAAGAGATTCAGCTTGGCCTATAGAGAGAATATATTACCTGATTTATAAATTACTTAGACAACGTAAGATTTCGTACCCTAGGATTGACATGTGTGCTGCCTAGAGTTTTTATACCCTAGGTTAACTCACCTCTAGTAGGGCTCTGAGCAAGATAATCAATATAAGACCCTGCATGTGTGTCGCCAGACATGTGTATAACAAAACACAACCTCAATTAATAAAAAAAAAAAGCTTTATAATCATTTTCTTAGGCTATTGAAACTTGCTAATGATTTATACAATAAGAGGAAAATGTTTGGAGCATCTTCAAAATGATTAAAATGGTTGAATATGTTGCTCTTTCGTCTCCTTTTTCTGTATCCATACAAATTTTGAGTTGAAAATGATCATTCAAGCTCCTAAAGCCAATGCATGATGTGATATATCTCACCAAACTTTTTGTGTTCATATTAACTGTAACGAAGTTTACACGTATAATTTAAATCTAAAATAGATTTCGTTCATAAGTTGAGTTATCTGGTTGATTTAGTAGGCTTGATTCATTTGGATCGAATTTTGGACATGTTTGGTTAATTCGGGTCAATTTGATCAATCAAATTAATATTTAATAATTAAAAATATTTTTTATTTAAATTTAATTATAAAATATATAAAAATTAATATAAAAATAACTTTTAATTTTTTATTAATTATAGATGGTAAATATGGATAATCTAAATTAAGTTGAACCAAATTTGAGTCTAGACAAAAAAAATCTTCGAGTAATAATCTAACCCATAGGTATTTCTAATTCGAAATAGCTCGATCAAGAGATTCATGTTCGATCAGATTTTCAATTAAATCAATCTTTCATTGAATTATTAGTTTTCGATCTAAATCCAAAAAATCGTGGAGTCAAGGTCGGTATAGATGATGGTCATTAATAAGAAATAATTGATTAAGACAATAAATAAACTTACGACTATTAAAACTGATAAAATTATGAGTTCGGTTAACGGGTGTCTTAAACACCAATTACATATTAATTTAAGATATTTTTATATTTAATAAAATATTTTTATTAAATATTTTAAAAAATAATGTAATAATTATATATATTTTATAAATATCACTTTAATTGACGTGGGTTGATTAATATTTTCTTAAAATTATCAATTGAGCCGACATAGATTAATCTTTGTTTTTTCTCGCCCTTACAATATATGCTATCATGCCAACACTGATTTTCATATGATTGAAATAAAAGAAGACAGATGAAAATAACGTTCAATACCGTTGCTTGCGCTAATCAAAAAGCAAGTAATGCAACTAATCGCAGAAACAGACAAAAATTAATATGAGAGAAGCTAGGTAGACATGATAATTGCGTTTCTATATCATTTTTGTATATTTTATTATATCATATTTAAATAAATATATTTAAATTATTTTATATTTATGTAAATTTTAATATGATAATAATTTATATTACTTAAATTTTTAAATAATTATATATTTATATTAATTTTTTTGTTTTTTTACATCATATTATATAATGTTTTTATTATTTTTCATGTAATATTCATCGCGTGTTAATATTGCCAACTCTAAAACTAGCTAAGGTAAGTTAAGATTGATAT
>JAQSVH010213921.1:4283-19935 GCA_029448705.1 Adansonia digitata
TTCAATTAAGTACTTCAAATTTAACCTTTTATTCAATTAAGTCTAACTTAATTGAATCTTATTTTTAATCTAGCAAATTGTCCTCTTGTGTGTGACCAATTAGGTTGTCAACATGTTGGCAATGAATATAATTAATCATATTAGTTTCATTCACAGATTAAGAGTGTGATCTAATAAACCATCATGACCACCCAAATGTTGAATGGTCAATATGACCTTGAAGAAACCTCTCAATAACCAATCTTGTAGTATAATTTTGTCCTTTCACTAACTATCCTAGAAAGACCATGAAAATGGTGCAGTGTTTACTCATGTATCATCTCTTATTAGTTGTTGCAGCATATGTTTAACCTAATGAATTTGGAGAAACCATTTCTCTTAAATTCTTCATGTGTAGGACATGACATTATCAAGTTAACCAAAGCCATGAACATATGAGATGTCTCCGATGTTACTTAGAGAGGTGAATCTTTTTTGGATAACTTATCCACATTATATGCTTCATGGCATACCCAAAATTACCTTACCGTTGGCATCCATTTTTGTGGACCATTCATGATGGAATTAAAGCATGAGACTTTCCATACAAGATAACCTAGTATCATAAATTAAAGGATTATTTACATTACTGGCATGTAGGAATATTACCATAGACACTTGAGTGAATGTTGAATGGAGTTCTCACACAGGCCATGTTTAATGAACTTTCCACAAAGGAAGCACCTACATGCCATCCCAATTATCCTATATACTTTAACCCGATTGAATGCTTATTTCACAAGCAAAAAGGCATAACACAGGCTAGTCATTGAGCATTACCAATGTCCTATCTTAGCAATACAAAGACTAGGAATAGTTTTATGATCATGGGTTTGATGCAAAAGGATCCCAAAATTGTAACTCATTACAATTCCTTTGCAAGGCCAAATATGTTCTATAGGCTTCATTTAATTAGTAGTCATGATTGTCAATCATGCTACTAATACAAAGGAAAACCTTGTATCACTTAGTTAAGTGATTAGTTTGCATTACTAACTTATATATGCCTCATCCAATCCAATTCAACCTAAGGCATATACTAAGAGTTCTAAGGCTAGGGGTTTAAGTGTAATTAACCTAATAGTTGGCAACATTTTTACCCTAGATATTTAAACCATGCTTAGAAGACTGATTTGCACTATTTTCTATCCTTGAGAAAACCTATAGTGTTGCTTAGAAAGAATTCTTGTGCCACCTCTTTGTGAATCTAAGAAAAAATGCTTCTTTTCCTTTCTATGAGTTCTTTACTTCAGTAATTCTTGCCTTGGGAAGGTTTTTAAAACCTAAATTGCTATCACAGTTCCAAAAAAGTTCTTAACCTTTTTTAAAGGTTTTTTGAGTCACTTGTGCGGATCGTTATTAGACATTGGACATTTAGACAATTTTGGTTTGCAACAATCAGGTTGGTGTACAAGAATGAAGAATGGACTAAGATTAATATGATAATATGTGTCTCACTTTGGATTGAGGTATGAATTTGAAATCTTGAACTATTATATTGATAGATTGGTCTTAGGCTAGCAAGATGATGTGCAATATTTTGTTTGGTTATTTTTTTTGTTACACCTATTTTTTGTATTTTTGGTTTTGTTTTATTTTTTGTTGCAATCAACTTTGAATTATCCAAGCAATAAACATTTGATGTCTGGGAAGTGTTCTTGCAAGTGGTATTAGAACCTCTTTACCTACCTTGATTGGTCATGGTATTATTTGTTACCAACAAGAAAAATGTTTTCTTTTGATTTAGCTTCTAATATGAAATTTACTATGAATTTTTTCCAATTTTTTTTGTCACTAAAAGCATGTTAATTATTTTATTTTAATCACTCTTAGCTGTTTGAAAATCAATTTTAATAATTTTGTTGTGATTAAATCTATTCAGCATTGTTTAAATGTTGTTTGGTGTAGAAATCACTTTAGTTTGGTGGTTTAATGTTGGCCTGAAAATTTCAAATTTATGGTTGCTAATTTGCTGTGATGTTCCTTGGCTTTTAATCCATGGAAAGGTCATGAAAAGTTCATGACACTCGTTGGAAAAACAAGGCAAAGGTTTGGTTCAAAAATGTTTCAATTTGAGTCACAAAGAAGTTATAATTCTGCAAGATGCAACTGGTTCAAATTCCTTGTTGTAATATATCAAGATATGAACCTTAACATATCAAAGCGGTCAACATTTCAAATTATCTTAGCTGGTCAGATGAATCGTTCATATGCACCTCTTATATCAAAATACGAGGTGACTAGGTTGAGGAGTCACCACTGATATTTTTTGGCTAGGTGTGATCGATCACTAATCAAAACTATTCACTAAAAAGTCACAAAACTCTAAAGGAACAATTTTATGGTTTGCATATACCAAAAATCTATAAATTGGGCTCGAGAGTAAGTTACACCACAAGTAACGACTCAATCCTTCACATGATGCCCAATGAATTGATACCAACTAATCACAAGTATCCAAATTTGTTTTTCTCGATTTCAATCAAGTATATTCAATCATAATCCCTCTTTTGTTTATCAAAATAAAACAAAATATCACTAAAGATAGAAAACATGTCCTGGGGCTCACAGAGTCACAAAACACTAAAAAAACAATTTTATGGTCTACATATACCAAAAATCTATAAATTGGGCTTGGGAGTAAGTTACACCACAAGTAACAACTCGATCCCTTACATGATCCCCAATGAATTTGTACCAACTAATCACAAGTATCCAAATTTGTTTTTCTCGGTTTCAATCAAGTATATTCAATCATAATCCCCATTTTGTTTATCAAAACAAAACAAAATATCACCAAAGATAGAAAACATGTTCCTGGGGCTCGTACCAGTACCTGTAAAAAGCAACAGATTGCAGGTCTGGGGTTACTTTGTATTTATAATTAATTTGACAAAAAAATCATTTATAAAGAAAAAATTCTATAAAAGCATTTGACTTTAAAAATATTCACTAATTAACTCTATTTTCAATATCTTCTATCAAATTTGACTTCATTTAAGAAATCACGATATAATATACTTAGACTAATTGAATAAATCATAACTTTGAAAACAAGATTTAAAATCAAGTTTAATTCAACTTGGAAAACCTTAATGTGAGCCACAAAGGACCTTCTGTTGGACACTCCTAGCCTTATTGACACACTTAACATGACTTTTAGATTTAGTTCTGAGGCAGCTAAATGACTTGGAATAGCGGACAACAAAATCAAAGAGACTTGAAAATAAGGGATAGATTTGACCTTTTAAGCTCTTCAAATTTATTCTGATCATTTAAACTCACTAAATCAAATTCTAATTAATACAGACTCAATTTAATTCAAATTAAAAATACTAAAAAAGTGCTAGGAAATCATTTTAGCTATGACATGAATTTTCATTTGGATGCTACTAGATCGCACAATAAGGCTAACTAGCATGCCTTCTAGATTTTCTTCCTGATTTGTCCAAAATACCTATCAGACGAGGCATATATTACTAGAAGGCTTAGTCACTCTTTAATTTAAAAATATGAGAAAAATACCTAAAAATGATAATACTTATCAAACACAGCTCGCTTTACTCCGTAAGTACTAAAATAAAGCCATGCAAATGGCTCATGTTTCAGGATTTTTCTATATCAGTTTGACCACGAAATCAAATTTTTCAAAAGCTAATCATGTAGCCTAATCAATGAGGATTACAAGAAAAATACTAACAAAAATTCCTTAGGTCTATAACCTATTCAAAAATATTTCTTTTTGCTAGATTTTTACGCTGGATTACAATAGTACCTTTGACAGAACTTGTGATCACAAAACATTATGTCATTTTTTTAACATGTTTCCAAATGTTTAAAAGTCCAATAACGAGACCAAATATACTCTATGATTGTCATACATGAGAAAACAATGAAGACATCTAAGAAACTTGACTTCAAACCAAGCCCCTATTCACCCATTGATTGAGTGAACCAAGACTTGCTTTTGGGGGTTCTTTTTAGAAAACAAGGTTTTTACACATCTTAATATTCTAGCAAGCATTTCTACAAACATGTAGTATACTACGTAGTTCTATCAAAAAATCAACCACAAACTAATTCTAACATAAGGAATTAGCTATGGTCGAATCAATCCTAAGCTACATATACTTATATAAGCAAAAATTCTTATCAAGCTTAATCATATAGCGACAAAGATCATACTTGGATTTTAGTTCAACAACATGTTTTAACACTCAAACATGCTTTTCAATTATTTTGAACATCACATTTCATCTTTCAAGTGTCTGAAAAACAAAATAGTTTATGCAATGAAATTTTAAATTTTTTAAAATCTCGTTGTTATATATAATAAAATGACCATAATCAATTACCTGAGTTGCAGATTTGAAGATGCCATCCAAGAATTCAGAGATTCATGTAAAAGGTTCAACCAACTAGCTTTTTCCACTTTTCTTTAATTCCCAGATGGTAAAGTGTGTGGGCACTCTTTTTCTTGATCAACTCTGGATTCGCACGGATTGATTCTCCTTAATGACTATCAGGTGCCAACAGGTTTGGAATCATTGGAAGTTGTGATTAGAGCCCTAGTGTGGTGCCAAAGTCTAAGCTGAAACAGTAAACGTATGCTTCTTATTTATATCAAGTAATAATGTAACCCTAATTATTAATTTAGTTAAAATAATTATTTTACCACCTTCATAAAACCCAAATAAGGCACTAACCTTAATATGAGTGCCCATCAAATTTTGGCCAAGCTTTAGTGTTCTCAGATAATATTTTGGTCCAATTTGTTTTATGGAGTTTAGCCCGTTTAATCAAAATACTTAATTAATTATGATTAAACTATTAATTTTATTTAACTTGATAATTTTTCATCACTCCAATTCTAATTCAAAATAAAATAATGGCAATTTTATTTGAATAAATAATTATGTACTAATTATTAAAATAAAATTAACTATAGTAAAATAATTATTTTTAATTAAAAATTAAGATAAATAAAATAATTTTCTTAATTTATTTAGAATATTATTTATATTTAATTTAAAAATAAATATTTAAACAAGAATTCATAGATATTAAATTAATTATATAAATAATTAATTTTTTCATATCTATTTAATTTAAATTAATTCTTATATTTATCAAAAGATAAATATAATTAATTAAATTACTAATTCTTATCTTAAGTAAATATTTAATTAAATTAAATACATATTCTAAATAAATAATGCCAAAATTATTTTTATTTATTTACTGAAGAAACTAGCCACGCTTCTAAAGTGAGTGTATCCGGCATACCATTTCACCATATTGAGAATCATATGAATTCAAGTATTTTCGATCGATAGCTATTCGTTAAGGAATTATGTTGAGCTAATAGACTAGTCTATCCTGTATAATTAATCACATAATTATTAGTCTCAGAGTCATACCACTAAAGACTTAAGACTGCATTCTCAATTATATATCATTTTACATAAGCTTTACAAATAGCCTTATAGTCCAATGACCTTGTCATATGTGTAATACCCTTATATGATATCTGTGGTCAACTTAAGGTTAAAGTCCATTTTACCTACTTGATCACCTTACCTTAAAGTTCCATGATACTCTCTATGTGAAAATGGATTGTTCACCACATGTGAACAATTTGTCATTTGACATGCAGATGATTGAGGCCTCGTCCATTTTCACTATCCTATATAATACCTTTTAAGAGGATAACCTTAAATCCTTATAGGACCTATGATTCTATATTTACAAGTAAAGCTCTTATATAAGTTATATACCTAATGAACAAGTGTACAAGTTTTACACATGGAGTCAATTATTTACTTAGGATTAAGGTAATTACACAATGAATGTCAAAAGTGAATTAATTCACGTAAACGGATTTATTAATGGATTAATTACACTTTGGTCCAGTCCAGTACATCACCATCTCTAGGCAATATATCTATGTCTCTACTTAGGAGTCAATCCACTCTAGATGGCCAAGACAAGCCATCTCCTTAATTGTATTTAGATGACATAATAGTCTTAACATGAATTAATTACTCACATTAACCCCATAGATTATGGACTTTATAATTAGAGTACTTACCTTAGAATGCTGTCTTCCCACATGAAATCCATTATATGCAGCATTCTAATGGTTTAAACACAAGTAGTTAATGAGCCATATTTACTTACATTACTTTAACGTGTAAATTCAATGAGGACGATATAGCAATGATATACTGAGAACTCGAATATATAAATAAGAATAACCAATTCAAACTAATGAAATACATCAAAAATGTCTTTCATCCTAAGGCATTCCTAACATCTTACTAAGTTCTATTTAGCTAAACTTATCAAGATTTAACAAGATCAACACCACATAAGCCAAACTAAGCCTAAATTAAAAGAAACCTGAATGACCAAATGCTATCTCCTTTCTTCTCTTTTGTTCAAACTCTTTGCTAAGCTTAATAAGCTTGGATTTTATCTTTAAGCATTAGATTAAAGCTCAAATCACCAAAGTTATAGCTCATTAACCTTAATTTAGCTTGAAACATTAAGATCAAGCTAATCGAAGGTGAGATCACTCATCTAAGTTTGTTTGAATCTTTCTTTAAGCTCTAATATCTTTAATTTCAGCTTACATCAACTTAAATCATCAAGATCCTTAACTAATTTAAAGTGATCAAAGCTAGATCTAAGTTTCCTTTTTGGCCAAATCTAGATTAAGCTTTCTAAGCACATTTTCAAGTTAAATTTCATTGATTAATCACTTAATCATGCTTAGAATAATGTAAAATCAAGTAATCCTAGGCTCAAATCAAACCATAGATCATGAAGCATCAAGATTGCCAAACATGAGAGAATATTAAAACACCATGCCCTAATGGCTTTCAAGCTCCAAGAGTCATGTTTCAAGCATCAAAAACATGAAATTAAATTGAAATTAACAAGAAAAGTTAGGACTATTACCTACTACAAGCTTAATCTTCTAAAAAAATGAAAGAAAGAGTTTGATAGAATATTCAAGATCTAAGAAAAAATCTGAATAGTGAATGGAAAGTCTAACGTCCCCCTAAAAATTTAACAACTATGGGCTATTTATAGGCCAAGATTAATGAGCCAAATAAGAGCACATTAAGTAGATGCTCTATTTTTAGCCAAGGCTTGGTTTAATGACCAAAGGTATATAACTTTTTGTCATATTCAATTGACCTTGATATGCTCTTAAAAAATGCAATTGAATGTTCTATCCCATAGTAATAATGTGTCTTAGTAACTTCCTCTAGGAAAATCTAAACCTTTTTATCCAAACTTCTTGAATTAAGCTCTTAAGATCTCCCGACATCTTAATCCCTAAGGTTTTTCTATGACCCATTCTTGATTACACTTTCACGACCTAAAGTCCATGTTCAGTTTCATTTTGGTGTAATCAATTTTAAAATTATAGTTTTAAAACTCTTCCAATTTCAAAATCTAATTCTAGGCTTAAAAGTTAACTTTTTACAATTGACTTCACCTATATTTAACTTTCACAACTTTGTTGAGTTTTGATTTTAACTTCTATAACAAGTATCTTTTTCATCCAAATGTCATCAATAAACACTCTTATCACTTTAAGAGACTTTTATTGTCAACATTTGACATTTTTGGATTTTCAAGACTTGGGTCCTAGTTTTCCAAATCTAGCACCTACCACCTAAATTTGACAATTAAGCTCAGATGCCTTATTATATTAAACTAAGTTCATAGAAATAATCAAAAACCTCAAATGGACCTTACTTCATCTATAACTCTTTCGATAGGATTCAGACCCAAAGAATTTATTTATCCCCTAAAACAAAAAAGTCAATTATGGGCCCAGATAAAATAGGGCGTATACACTACCCTTCTTTGGTTATTGCTAAGAACTTAGGAACTAGAAAAAAAACTAAATAGACATGATTTTGTTAGGAACTTGATAAGCCTCTTCATAGGAAGGTTTTCGCATTTTTTCTTTTTTTTAGTTGCATGCATTACCCTAACTTACTAAATTTGAATGCAAAGAAAACCAACCCCCACTAATTTTCCACTTAATTGATGAGGTGTCAATTTTGGTTGTCTTCCATTTAACTAAATAGATTGGACTCAATATGAAATATAAAAGTATCTACTTTATTGGTCTTCCACATAACCAAATAAAATGGACTGACATAACTACTTCATTAGTCTTCCTCATAACCTTCCATTGATCGGATGAAGCATACAAAAGGACCACAAACTTCACCAGTTTTCCACGTAACAAATTGAAATTGACAAAAAAAATCTCTATTTGATCTTCCACATAATTGAATGAAGCTAACTTAAAATCGGCTCCATCGACCTTTCACATAATCGAATAAAGTGGCCAAATAATAACTCCACCAGCCTTCCAGAAAACTAGATGAAGCAAACTTAAACTAACTTTACTAATCTTCGACAAAACTAAGCAAAGCAAACTTAATCTTCATTCTGTAGGGCATAACCTCCATACAAGGTGCCATTGTTGCTAGTTTTATACTTGACCAACTAGACTGGACTTTCTCTTCTTTTTTCTCAGTTTACAACTTATTGGATTTAACTTACTAGGGACAGAATACCATTACCTATAGTAGCATTCACTAGGAATAATCTTGTTTCCATATATACCACTATGATGTCTTCTTGTTGAATAACTTTCGTAATGCAACATAAGTGCGTATGCATTCATACTTTCATGTTAATATGCAATCACAATATAGGATTTACTCAATATCACTCGCAATCTGCTATTCTCTAATGAAGCACTTATCATGACATCTCTAGTTTCTTTTATTCATTTTCTTTGTATCTCATTCATCATCTACATAACTTCTTTTGCTGTTTATTTATCTTTCATTTTCATCTCTCTTTCTTCAAAAACACTTGATGCCTTTTCCATTCAATTGAATAACATCCTCCATACATCATCGTCATTCATAAATCTCATGGCTTTCATCATAATTTCTCCTTTTCATTCTCATACTTCTTTTCTTCTCAAAGCATTTAATCATGAAATCTTTTCACTTAGGTAATCTTAAATCTTAGATTACCAAAATTTGAAATAAGTACTAATTTCGCCATAAAATATTGGTCTTTTTTATCAAAATATCAAGGCATCCTATGCTTATTCCTCATCAATTTATTAATTGTTATTAAATAAATCAACAAGGAATGACATAACATAAGGATAAGCCAAGCAAAAAAGTTCATTATGAGTTCATTCCAATAATTGAAAATATTTGGCAATCAACAATTAAACGTATTAAACAATTCATGAAGAGAACTCAATGAATGCTTTAATCAAACAATAAAATTTAATAGGTAGACTTTTTAGCCAATGAGATCTCATATTCTTAAGGAATAAATCTAGTTCAACTCTCAAGGATGCCATCTGATGAATCACTTCTTTGAAATGTAGCATATCTTCTGAAAACCATTTCAAACTATGCCATATCCATCTCTGGTTCAAGACGTCATCCCATGCAAGAGTGAACAATTCTTTAAAGCGTATGAGCCTAACACTTTGGCTTTCAGCTTAGAATCTTGCAAATTCAATAACCTTTGGAATTTGCCCCTCACAGAAATCTAAAAACATTTGGCATTTATCTCTATGCCATCTCTTCAAACATAATACATTTTCACTCTATTAAAATTTATTGGGCTAGGCAACTTATTCCTATCCATCTTATTGATATTAAAGCTCCATTTAGGAAAGCTCTTTTCACCATATAACGCCTTTCCTAATTTGGAGTCCATTTTCCTTGAGCATCTTTCTAAATTAGAAGAATCTTTCTAAGCATAAGCTCACCCTTATGAAACTGTCAAGGATGAATTTTTTTATCATATGCTCTTATCATTCTCTTTTAATACATCTGCCAATCTTTTAATTTGGCTTCCATCAAAACCTTTAATATAGGAATCTCTACCTTAATCAGTAGCATAGCTTTCATCCCATAGAACATGGAAAACAAGGTAGCACCTGTAGAGGTATGAACTGAAGTTCGATAGGCAAGCAAAGCAAATGGCAACTTCTTATGCCAATGTTTGTGCATCTTAGTCATCTTTAACATAATCTTCTTTACGTTCTTATTGACCATTTCTACTATTCCATTCATTTTTGGGTGGTATGTTGCCAAATATGATGCTTGATTTTGAATTGCACATAAACTTTGTGCACTATTTCATTTTTCAAATTTAAAGCATTATTAGTGATGATTTTTTCTACAATTCCATATCGGCACATGATCTCCCTTTTTATGAATTTACATACCATTGCCCTTGTTACATTCGCATAAAAAGCAACTTCCTCCTATTTAGTGAAGTAATCTATTACCATCAAGATAAAACAATGCTCGTTCAAAGCTTTAAGCACAATTAGGTCTATTATATCCATGTCCTACATTAAAAATGGCCACAAAGATGCCATCATGCGCAACATGGTAGAGACACATTAATATTATCTGTATATATTTGACACTCGTGACATTTACACCCATAGTTTATGTAGTCATCCTCCATGGTCAACCAATAATATCCTAGTTTCATGATCTGTTTGGCCATCATGTGCCCATTAGGGTGAGATCCACATATCCCTTCACAGATTTCTTCCATTATCTTTTTAGCTTTAAAGGCATCTATACACCTCAAAAGCACTTGATCTCAACCTTTTTGGTACAAGATTTCATCATCAAGGTTAAAATTCATGGCCATTCTTTTAATAGTTTTTTAATCATTTTTTGTAGCTTGATCCAAATATTGTTGATCCTTGACATAACACAAAATATCATAATACCACGTCTAACCATCTTTGTCAACGTCCTTGTTATGGCAATGAGCACGAATCTCATGAATGCTCAAATTAATTGGCATTAACTTAGGTCCATTTAGTCACTTTTATCATGGTCGACAAAATAGCCAAAGCATCAAGAATCTAATTCTTCTCCTTGGGTAAATGTTGGAAACTTATCCTTTTAAATTCTATCACCAATTTGAGAATCAACTTCTTATGTTGCACTAACTGCCAATCATGGGTTTCCTATTCACCCTCGAGCTGATATATCATAAAATAAAATCCCCATATACCTTTAAAGATTTCACCTTTCATTCAATGATAGCTTGCAATACTATAACACATGTTTTGTACTCAGCTATATTGGTGGTGCAATCAAAATTCAGTCTAGTAGTGAATGGATAATGGTTTCCACTTAGAGAAATCAATGTCACTTCTATTTCATACCTTATGGCATTAGCAGCATAAGCAAAGTACATCTTCAAAGTTTCATCCTCTGGTGACACCTCTTCCTCTTGAGAAATGTACATGAAATCTCTATCAAGAAATCAAAATTCAATGGCTCATAACATTTTATAGCTTGATTTGCTAAAAAGTTGACTATGGCACTACCTTTCATATCTTTTTAATTTACATACACTATGTTAAACTCTGAGAATGACACCTGCCATCTTACAATCCTTTTTTAGAGAGCCAAAGCGTCACATATGTACTTAAACAAATCTAGCTTTGCAATCAACATAGTCATGTGATAGAGCACATAGTTGTCATGCAGCCTAAGCCAATGCACAACACATTTTGTCCACCAATGAGTAACTAACCTCACAGTTTGTAAACTACTTGTTGAGGTAATAGATAACCTACTTTTTCTTTCCCATTTCATCATGTTATCCTAATACACAGCACACAAACCTCTTAAATACTGACAAGTACAAGATCAACAGTTGTGTTAACGCTGGTGATACCAATATGGATGGATTAAAAAGATAGTGCTTATCTTTCTCAAATGCTTCCCAGCTTTCATCATTCCATTCATGAATCTTGTTTTTGCAAAAGCCAAAATATCAAATTGCACTTATCCGTGAGTTGAGATATGAATCTAGCAATATAGTTCAATCTACCAAAAATAAAAAACTTTCAAGTCTTTTTGTGCACGAGGTAGTGGTAAGTCCTAGATGGCTTTAACCTTTGCAGAATCCATTTCTACTCTTTTCTCACTAACCATAAAGCCTAAAAATTTCCCAAAGGTAATGCCAAAAGTACACTTAGCTAAATTAAGCTTAAGATAGAATTTTCTTAACCTTTTAAACAAGTTTCTAAGTGTGCCAATATGCTTACTTTCTTTAGTGGGCTTGGCAATCATATCACAACATACACATTTATCTCTTTAGGCATCATATTATTAAATAGAGTCACCATGGCTCTTTGATAGGTTGCCCCAGCATTCCTCAAATCGAAGGCATTACCTTATAACAAAATGCACCCTACTAGGTCACAAAAGTGGTTTTCTCTATATCCTCTAATGCCATCTTAATTCTGTTATAACTAGAAAAGCCATCCACAAAGGAAACTAAAGAATTCTTTGCAATGTTGTTAATTAACATGTCTATATGGGGCAGTGAAAAATTATCCTTAAGGCTCATCTTGTTTAAGTCTTGATAATCCACGTACATCCATATTTTTTCATCTTTATTTAGGATAGGCATAATATTTGCTACCTATTCAGGATATTTAGTCATTTTTAAGAATCTAGCATCCATCTACTTTTTCATCTCATCTTTTATCTTTAAAAACATCTGCAGCTTCATCTTCCTTAACTTTTATAACATTGGTTTACATCCGATTTTAACGAAAGCCTATACACTATTATGTCTATGTTCAGTCCTAGTATATCCTAGTATGAACGAGTGAAAGCATCCTTAAACTCCTTCAAAAATGAGATCAATTCTTCCTAAATGGATAAGCATATCATAGTCCTACTTTTAACTTCTCTTTTACACTCTATAGTCTCCAAATTTACTATCTCTGTAGATTCTTTATGAGGTAATATTTGTCTCTCCTCTTGTTTGATCAGTTTTACAATTCAAATTTTTTATTTGAATTTCTCTATATCTCTTATGTCAAGACACCTGAGAAAAGTTTAAGCATTGAAGCTTTAGATGCATATATCTTGATATTCCAAATCAAGATATCAAGATATTGGTTCATTCAAGGAAAGATAAGGTAGTTAACTTAATAATAAATAAAGGATTCATAATCAAAGAAAAACACATGTATGTGCAAATGCATTATGCTAGTTATTTTTTTAACCATGATTAATAAACTAAGCCTAATACACAAAACCCTTAAATGTTATTGAGCATCAATATTTAGGTCAAAGTTCTTAGTATTTCTCAAAGATAAAGCCTACAAGCTATAGAGATCTTAATATCAATCCAAATCGGGTAATCACAATTAAAGAGAATACCTAGCTTGATCTTCTACAATCTCACCAATAGAAACATTAAGGCTCTTAAATGCCTCCTTCAATAGTACCAGGACCTCTCCTATATTGCTTCCTATGTCTGAGTTTAGATAACCCATGGAACGAAAGATGCCTCAAAGAGAAACATAAGTCTTTTCATCCCTTCTTAACTCACGACTCGTCATCCTACCCATTCTTGTATATCTAGCCCTCTTACCTAACCTTCTCCTTTTATCAGCATTTGGTTTAAATCCAAAACCATTTTTTATCTGGCTAATAACTATTGAGGCTCTAACCATCCCTTTTAGATGCTTTCCTAGTCCTTTGTTGGCTTTGAACTTTTTTCAATTTTTTAATCCAATCTTAGTGCTATAAGATAACGAGTTAAATAATCGACAATCCTTCTTCGACAAATATGGCATGCATGAACTTAAAGGACTGAAAGAAAGGATCATGAATCTCCTTATCATGAGCTATATAAGGTGCATCAATAGTCATGACATCTATGATGTTTTCTCTTTACCTCTAAAGATAACTACCCTACTATCTATAATAAACTTTAACTTTTGGTACAAAGAAGAAGGAATGCCCCCATGGAATGAATCTATGGTCTACCTAATAAATAATTGTATAGAGCCACAATATCTAGTACTTGGAGCTTAACTTCATAAATGTAAGAGTCGTTTCTCAAAAGAACCATAATTATGCCAATCATTTATTCTCTAGTCCTATCGAAGGTGCAAATTATGGTATGATTGTTACTAATGTGCATAGCATCAATGGGCATCCTTTGAAGAGTGATTAAGGCAAGCACATTAAATACAGAACCATTGTCGAGCAACATCTTTAGCAAAGTATGTCCCTTATAATTAGCATTGATATGGAAACCCTTCATACTGCCCTTACTTCCAGATGGGATTTCATCATCACTGAAAGATATAAAGCTATCAGCTAGTATATTGTCTGCTAATCAACCCATTTTATCCATAAAAATATTTGCACCACATATGCCTAATTAAGGACTTTTAGCAAAGCCTTTCTATGCAGTTCCAAGTTTAACAAGAGAGATAGCATTAATATCTTACTAGGTTACTTGTTTAACTACTCAACAATTCTATACGCGTTTGCTTAATAAACATTAAGAACTTTTCAACTTCTTGCTCATTCACTGGCTCTTTTACTTCCTTTGAAATGTTCTCCATTACAACTTTTGGTCCCCCATTAGTCTCTTTATTAGCCATTAATTTTCCTTTCTTAATTACAAGTGGAGCATAACATTTTCCACTCCTAATCATAAGATAGACTCCTATCACAACATCAACTTAAGGACTTGGTTCTCTTACAATTGTAGTCTCAAACACATATTTCTATAAAATTGCTTTATCATTTTATAAGGAAAGATGTGGGACCTCAATGACTATTCGCAAAGTAAGTGTCATAGTTGCAGCATTAATAATGGACTCTTCATAGTAAATTACCATTGGTCTACTAACTCTATATAGAACCATCGCAAACCCTTCACCCACCATGTCTACTGATTCAACTATTGGCTCATGCAATTCCTCATAAAATTCTATCTCTTTATTGTCCATCAACTTTTGAACAACAGCTCTAAAATCATCAAATCTTTGTTATTAATGTCTATCTGTACCTTGAAACTCACAGTATTTCCGTGAATTACCTATTAAGATCTCTCTTCTTAGAATCGCCTTTGCTTTCACCAAAACTTTCTAAAGCATTTTCATAGAAATCTACATTTTATCTACCCTTATCTTAACCTTACATGTTTTTTCCATAATCACCAATTCATTTAAGGCTTAATATGATTAAGTAATGGATTTTCAACAATATTAGGTCCTAATTTGGTCTCAAACTTCAACTTCCCACCCTTAACAAAACCTTGAACCTTTCTTTTAAATACTAGACAATTTTTTATTGGATGCCTCTATGCACCCCTATGATACTTGCATTTAGATTGGCATCACACCATTTAGGGTAATGATGCTGTAAGAGTGTGACATAAATTGGTGCTATCAATTGTCCTTGAAACAACTATAGATACAAGTCATAATAAAACATCGAGATTGGGTTGAACTATTTTTGGTTGTATGCTAGCCTCCAGGTCTAGAGTTATTCACAACATTCTGAGCATTATGGTTATTTTGATTACTACTTTGTGTGTAAGAATATGCTAGGTTGTAAGCAACCGTATACATGCAGAAAAGTAGATAGGTAAAAACTTAAACCCAGCCTGGATACTATAAGGTACCATGGATAATACGGTGCAGAGTTTATAGGCGCATGATTTTTAAAGCTAACAGTATTTGCTT
>JAQSVH010213922.1:2849-14570 GCA_029448705.1 Adansonia digitata
ATTCAAATTGACATGTATTCGAGAACAGCATAGTCCTTGATGATTATAGGACAAAAACCATAAAAAATAAAAGGTTACAAGATAAAGATAAAAGAAGATTATATCTAAATAATGATGGAAGCCAAAAAACAAAGAACTAAGTGAGAGATAGCTAGTCGTAAGCCTAACTCTCTAATTAATTCCCCATAAGAGTTGCCAAACTATCACCACGTACCTCTTTACCTTCGAGAGATCCAAAGTAAGCACGCTTGACTTAGAAGATATAGATAGTGCGATTGAGCCTTTGGGTTATCCCTTGATCAAGATTGTTAGCTAGTATTATGAAAGGGGGAGAGATAATTGGGTTAATTGCTTACTAACTAGCCTCTGGAGTCTACTATGAAGTGGCTATAAATTTGAATACCCATAGATCATTTTAGGCTAGGCATGATCAGATGCCAACTAAAAACAATATTTTGAGTTATGAAACTTGACTTCAATTTCAAGGTCTACAAGATCTAGAGATTCGTCGGTTTGGTTTAAGGTTGGTTACACATGGGGAAGGATTAATAACCCTATGAAGCCCGAAATTGACACCCGCTCCCTTTAATTTTGATTTAATCAATTTCACTTTATTATTATTTTGACATAATCCCTTTTAATGCATGGATTTTTGTGAAAACTATAGATCCAAATTTTGCAAGAAATTTATATCACTTATACGGCCTGAAGATGTAGGGAACATAAAGAGTTGTTATAGAAATAATCTCTCGATTAAATTTTAAAAATTTAGGCATTTTGTGTTAGGCACTAGAAAGAGATTGACGTAGAACATTGCCTTATAATTATTTGAAAATGATTTTAAAACATGAATGTACAATGGTCACTAGAAATGGGAAACGTGTTAGTAATACGAAAAAGAATATAATCATATCACATAAGAACAATCGCATGCAAAGATATAAAGAAAAAGAGGGATGATCGGGATGTATCTTATGATTGTCTTTGATTATTGAAGAGTAACTGGGATGACAACTTTGAGAGGTGATTGGATTTGAAGGCAACTTGAGAGATGAAAAATTGGTTTTGATTAAAATGACCTAGGATATTTAAGAGAAAGAATTCAAAATTTTGGTGGAAAAACAAGGTTAAAATCTCCTTTTAAAAGGTAGGGTTGGAGCATCCCCAAAGGTGATGGTTTTGGACATGTTCAAAAGGAGGTTTTTTGATCAAAAGCCTTTTTAGAAAGTTTTAGGAGAGAGAAAATTTAAACTTTAGATAAAAGTGGGGTTAAATTATCCTTTTAGAAAGTAAAGTTAGAGTATCCCTAAAGATAAAAATTTTGGGCATGTTTAAAATGAGTTTTGATTAGTACTCCCATGAATGTCCATGAGAAAGAAAATTTAAGTGTTGAATGACAAGTGAGGTTGGAGTGTTTCCTTGGAAAATGGTGCTAAAGTATCTTCAAAGGTGAAAATTTTGGACCTATTAAAAAAGGTTTATGGAGAAAAGGAATATTTTAGATAAAAGGTATTTTGAAAATAGAACTTGAGAGTTTGAATAAAATTATCTTTTTATTTAACCTTAATTTGAGTCTAGACAACTTATGTCATATTATGTGATTTCACGAGGAGTAAATTGGGTACACTTCAGGAAGTTTGAACATCTCGATAAAATTGGTCCAGGAAGTTAGGTTGATTTTAATTGCAAAAATAGAGGACAACATCATGCCATCTCCCTTCCTGAATTTTTTTCAGCAAATTCAGAGGTCTTAGAAATCAGGCAAGGTACCATTAGAAAGATGACTCAATTGGGTTTAATATAAAGATATTCCAAAAATCCTAGAAAATTTCTTTTTAGGTGGAATTAATTTCTAAAATTGGGTTTATTTTGACACTGGCAGCCTGTGTAGAGGAAAACGCATAGTAGAATTTGGAAAATCATCTTAGACTATTTGGTGTCATTAAATTGCAACAATACCTTTCCAAAGATAGAATTTCATGATCTTTCTAGGAAAATATTTAGAAAATTTAGAAAAATCATCTGCTAGGCTAAAATTGCACAAACAGAATGAAGTTCACTATTTCCAAGGGTTCTATGCGGCAAAGGTTTAAAAAGTCATAACTCTTTTATCTGGAATGATCCTATGCGAATGAAACAATATTAGAAAGGTAATTTGATGCTCTTTCATGGATAAAAATTAGAAACTTCCAAAAAAAATGTTTGGACTTGAAAATAATTTTCTAATGTTGGGCACTGTGCTACTAGAGCAAAATAGAGGAGTTTTTTTTATATTTTTTTTATTTCTTAAGACTAGACTCGACCTAAGGACATCTGAACATTTGTGACAGAAAGAGATAGGTGAAATAGGCATTATGAATTCATTCCATAATCTTAGAGTTTTAGGATGATGAAATAATCCGTTGACTATGCCACTAGTAAGGGTATTAAACTCAAGATTAAGGCTTAATATTTTAACAAGAAAAAAGGGTAAGGGCATTCTATTCAACTATGATTCTAAACCAATTTAGTAAAAACATTAAATCTATGCTAGTTTCCATAAATTAAAGGCAACATAGATTTAACTTAGGGCTTTTCCAAAAATTAAATTTTGAAACAAACAACCATACATCTTAACAAGAATTTTATGAATGAAATATAACATGTATAACAGTGAACATCGACAATACATTCAAACAAACAAGATGGTATTTTGACAAGGGAAGAGGTGGCTAAAATATAAGATGATGACAAGTAAGATGCATGGGAATGTTTGGCTAACAATGACATCTAGAATCAAGCCATGTATGATGGTATGAACATGTCTAACTAAAAGTAAGCATGCTAGAATTTTTTAGAATATGTTTTTATTTCATGAAACCTACCAAGACGCAAGAAAATGTGTGAATATGCTCAAGACATGTTTAGGTGATCATTCAAATATGAGATGAATATGTAAAGGTGGATGAAACATGGAAAGAACTGCAAGAACAGAGACTTATGATGTTGAAAATAGAAGATATTTGGTCATCAACCAACATCAAGGCAACAAGAGGAACATCAAAATCCTAAGAATGCCATAACAAAGCCACAATAATGCATGAAAATCTTAGGAGTGTTATGGTAGCATAAAGAGGTTACTAGAATGATGTAAATGCTGAAAAACTAGAAAATATGTAGATCAAGGGGAGGAAATATCCTAAAAGTTTCAAGCTTTAGCCTTTCTCTCTGAGCAGCAACTTGAACTCATTTTTTTCCTTCTTTTTGATGTTAGACAGCAAGAATTTGATGAAATAAGGAGTTTTTCAGTTAAGATGTGGATTAAGGGGAGTTTTAAAAGGAAATATGAATGGAATAAAGACTTTTGAAAGGTTTTTTTACTGGTGGTTTTAATAAGCTAAGGGAATAGAGAGGGGTTTTTGGTTTTTTAGTGGCTGAAGGATATTAAGAATGTATGAAAGTAAGTGCTTTCTTTGCTAAGAATGTTTTTGTAGTAGGGTTTTCCATTTTCTCTATGTCTGTCTATTTCTTTATGTTGAACCAAAGTTGGCATACATAGCCATGTGACCATGAACACAAAAAATGCAAAAAACAAGGGCAATATGAGGTTTTGGTGCATATACCTTATGCAGAAACAAGGTACTATGGATGGCTACCATCCGAGCCCATTGGTTTGCTCAGCAAAAACAATGGATCAAGGTCACTTTATGTAGCTGAGCATTGAGAGAAATCAGCCTTACCCATTGGCAATTTGATAATGTCATAAAATGTCCCTTATCATTAGCTATTTGGGCTCAAAATTTCTCTAAATTCAATCATAAGCCTAAAGCTAAAGCCTACTATTTATTTTAATGATTTTTAGTGCAGGAAACATGTTTGAATCAAATTTTCAAATCAATGGTCCAACAGCTTAAAAAATGGTTTAAATTGGGCAAAAATGCCTTGATGTATCAATACAAAACATTTTGTATCGATATGTAAGATAATTTTTGCCCATGAGTATTGATACAATGAAGCATGTATCGATACCAAAAGCCAAAAGAAGTTTCTAGCCTTGAGACTTAAAGGTATGAATCGATACTTCATGGGTTGGTGAAAAATCAACCTTTTAGCTATTGCCAAAGTCTATATCGATACAAATATGTTAAGTATCAATACTACTAATTTGGTCTCAATACCAAATCTTTGAGTATTGATACTAAATGTGAAATTTTGAAATTTTGCAATGTAAGAGCTTAGTATCAATACCTACACAACAATATGACTCACACGTATCTGTAGCTCTTTGAACTACCTCACTTTAGTCAAAAGTGATGGGAAATTGACCTGTGCTTATTCATATAACTCTAAGGATACCAAGATGATGGCTTGACAAAATAAGGTGTCCACAAAAGGTATAGAGTTTTAAATTCAATATAGAAATTGCCCTTATTTGGCATACTACCATAAATTCGATGACTCTCATGTTGATAGGCATCCATTAGCTCTTGGAATTTGTAAGGTTAGCATCCCTAAGAGCTTGTAATGTTATCTTAAATGCATTGCAACTCTTTATGGAGTAGTCTTTAACATTTTAATGGTTCTTGCATCTAGCGTTCGAATTGTACCATTCCAGGTAGAGAGGTTTCCTAAGCTTTATTGGGATAGCAAAAGATCATCCAACTCTGCTAAGGCTATTGAGTTATGAAAAATTAGGGGTGAGGATGCAGTCCTAATGTATTCCCTTGCCTTCTAGACTCTCTGTGTTCTTAGCTTCTATTGGTTATAACTCGTTAGCTTTTATTTATAAGCACATTTTCATGCCCCATATATGCAACTTGTTACCTTTTGGTGATCTTTAGGGTTGGCATGAATATGTATTATGGGACTAGCTCCCATATGTTGAGTACCTTGAAATGGTTGCCTTTCTATTCTAGATGAGTTGCTAGCATTATTGGTATGATATGGGACTATTTATAAATTCCTTTGGTCAAGGCTTTGCATTTTCATAGACTTTTTCTCCATAACTCCTTTCCTCTTTTTACTTTCTTGAATGGTTTGGAGTATTCAAGGCTCATGTTTCCTTTTTTTGTTTTGGATTTGTTCCAACTCGTCCCTCTCAACCATTATCTTCTTTTTTCATCTAGCGATCTCATATTATTCTGCTTTGAATGGAAAACACTTTAAATTAGTTCATGTAAATATGCATATGCCTTGTCAACATCAATTTTTATTATCATTCTTGTATAGGCATCAATGAACGAAAATTTAATATATGAATGAATGAATAAGGTAGCATTTAATAGCATAAATTGGATGCCAAACAATTGGCTAAGTATCAGATATTAAGATTATTGTAGGGGCAAGAATTTAAGGAATTTGAGTCATGATTCAACACCATTCATTCATTAACCAAAACTCTTTGCTATATTCATTCTTTGTTTGCGTACAAAACCATATTTATAGGATTCAAAAGAAAAAGCAACAAAAAAATCGCTTTTGCAAACACTTTAATTTTCTAACTATGTTAATGCTTCTAAGGAATCATTTTAATAATTATTATGTGTATCTTATATAGATAAAACCCATGAAATACATTGGTCTTGCAAAAGTACCCTAATGAGTTACAACATGAGATCTTTATATATCAAATCTGTGTTTGAAAAAATGTTCTCGGTCATCATATTGTCATGATAGGGCATTGATAATGCATAAAGTCTAGATATGCTAAGCCTTCATGCATTTGATGCATAAAGCATCGGTCTTATAAATTAAAGTATAAAGATACTTAGAGATAGCATAAGGGTGCTTGTTAAGTATAACAAATTCACTGAACATGGCCCGCTACAAAAGTTCCATTTGGTATTTCACTTAAATGTCTATGGATATATTCTCATGTGTTAGTAGTGTAAGTGATACTAGGTTATCTTGTATGTGGAGTTTTATATTTAGAGATCATCATGAACGGATCCACATAGATGGATGCCTAATGTAGCATAGTATTATGTATGACATAAAGCATATTGAAGGTGAATGAGTGGTCTATAAAGGTTTATTACCCCAAGTGATATGAATGGACATATCTCACATGTATTTGGCCTTTATTAACTTAAAGTCCTTAACCAAGGCAACAATAATCATGGAGTAACACATATTGCAAACTAAGATGGAAAGGCTACGAATAGACATTGAACCATGTTCTTATTTTTTTTGAGATATATGATAAAAGGATTGAATTACATTAAGATACTTTACAATGAAAGGCTTGTTAAAACCGCATTAACACTCACCACATGTTGGGTTGCCATCATGTATTACTAGATGCTATTCTTGGTCTATATAAATATAAATTTTCTTAATTTTATAATTTATATTATTGCCAGTATGATAGGGGCTTAATAGGTCATACACATAAAGGTGATTAGTAGAAATTAAAATGAGACTAAGATTATCTACCTAATATAGTAAAAGTTGCTTAGGCCTAATTTAAATAGTTTATATGGGCTAGGGACTAAACTGTAAATTGGCCAAAAGTTGAAAGCATTTAGCCTAGGTATTTTAAGCTTCTTTTGCAGTCCCTAACCTTGAGGATTTGATTTTGTGCCATTTGGTCTTCTTCATTGTGAGATTTGTGCTATCTTCAACATCCTTAAGAGAGGTTAGCAATTTCACCCTATCTTGAAGAAAATCTATTTTCTTCGAAGGCCAAAGGATGCTTTTTAAATCTAAGCTATAGCATGGCTCTCGATAGACAAAGTTTCTCTCTTTTTCAAGGTTTTCGAGTTACTTACATGGATTACTATTAAAATCTATATACTTAGCTTTGGTTTACGATAACCAAGCTCGGTGTACAAAAAATAATGGTCATTGAATTTCTGCAATGGTTTTCGCCATCTCTAGGCTAAGGTATGAGACTTTTTGACTCGTTATAGATTTTTTGATTTGAAAGATCGATTAGCAATTATGCAAGATGATCTGATTTAGGGAGTCTTGACGTTCTTTGTTTATAACATTCGTCACTACTCTTTATTTAATTAGATTAACTATTTTGTAATTTATTCAATCATGAACTTGAGATGTCTTACATAATATTGATGAACTCATGTCTTGCAAGGGGAAGAAAATGCCATGAATCTGTCCAAAAGCATAAATGCATCGACAGATTTGAGGATTTTATTGATATACTCAACCAAAATGCTTGTGTATTGATTCATTTGTGAATGTATCGACACATTCAGCCATTATATCAATAGATTTTAGTATGTATCAAATCTTTTGATCCAAAAATAGTAACTTTAGATACTACCAAGCCTTCTGTCAAAATAAGGGCTGTATCGATACATCTTCTAAACATATAAGTATATTTGCTCCAAGTATCAATACAATCCATTTTTTTTTTCAAATTTGGTGGCATGGCAACCAATGTATCGATATGCTATGATAATGTATTGATACATTTGAGGAAAATTATGTATTTGCTTACCTTTGGCTCACTGAACAACTCACCTTAGCTACGAATAATGGGAAATGGATCGCATTTGCACATTTGGCCTTGATCATGCCTTGTAATGCTTACACGAAGGCCCAAAAAATTTTCGTTTCTACAATATACTCCTCCTCTTGTAAAGTCCCATTAAGAAATGTAGGTTCTACACTTATTTATCATTTTTCATAATTGTAATATATAACTATAGTAAGAATTATTCGATTAGATTTGTCCATGGTGTAAGAATTATTCGATTAGTTTTTTCCATGGCAATTGGCGAAAAGGTTTCCTCATAACTAAGGATTTATAACTTATTGCTACCAGCTTTGCCTTCTACATGTGCACGTTACCATCTATGTTGGTTTATCCTTTAAAAACCCATTTACACCCTATGAGTTTTATCCTATCAGGTGAAGTAACCAAAGTCTATACTTAGCTAACCTCCATGGCATCTATTTCAGGCTTCATGGCATCAAGCCATTTTTCAGAGTCAATGTCAGATATTGGTTCCTCATGATTGGTAGGTTCAATGTCACAGGGCAAGTCATTATTATAATGAGAAATCCATATCTCTTTAGAGCTTGCCTGATCCTACCAGATCGATGAACTTCTAGTCTCTTGAGTTTCAGGTAGGGCATCTGATACTAATCCTTTAACTTTAGTTCCATTGGTATGTCAATTTGTGGTTTTTGAACTTCTTTAAGATCAAATTTACTCCCAGCAAACTCTTCAAGTAGAACTTTTTCTCTAAGAAGATAGTGTGCTTGGAAATAAATGTCTTTTGCTCAATTAGGTTATAAAAATAGTATCCATAAGTTTTCTTAGGATACCCTACAAATTTTCATTTCTTTGACCTTACACTAAGCTTTTCTGATGTTGCTTACTTCACATAAATGAGACAACCATAAATCTTGAGATAAGACAACAATAGTTTTTTACCATGCCATATCTATTATAGCACCTTATCCACTTATTTGGATAGAACTAGATTAAGAAGAAAGACAACAGGTTCTATGGCATATCTCTAGAAGAATATTAGAGAATATCGAAGGTCTACCAAGACATCATGAAATGAACCGTGTCAAACAAGGTTTGGTTTCTTCTTTCGAACACTCTATTGTGTTGTGCAGTTTTGAACGGAGTTCATTATGATAGTTATTTTTAAAAAATCAATATTTGGTTTTTTTTCATAAAATTACATTTTTTTGTTATATAGTGTGTAGTTAAATTTTCCATTTTAGAAATTTTTTGTAAACGCAAATTCACACGTAGACTATCGTATATTTATACCGATATCTGTATAGTATTTATGGTATATTTTCTTTAAAATATCAAAACAAAATCATGAAAAAAAGTTTATATTGGCATTTATTCCATGAGGTGTCAAATTATGGGATGAATAATTTTTTATTTCATTTTAATCAAAATTTTGAATTTATCAATCTATGAGAGTTTCTTCTTTAAGTTTAGGATCCTTAAGATCTCCCTCTTTTATATATAAATCTTTTTCTCCATCACAGTTTTTCAGTTAAATATTTTGAATTTAATATTTCCTAAATTTAAATTCATTTTAAAATTTTCTTTAATTTTCTAAACGTGGAATTTATTTTTCAATAGAATTTTTCCTTAAAATTTTCAAAGTAAAGGATCTTAATTTTATTCCCTCACACATAAAATTTGTTCATTAAACATTTTTCAAATTAAACATTTTGAGTTTAATTTGTCCTAAGTTTAAATTCATTTGAAAATTTTCTTTAATTTTTTTTTTAAACATGGAATTTCCTTTTCCATGGATTTTTTCATCAAGCTCTCTAACCAAGGAATTTTTTTCCACGCATAAAATTTCACCATCTAATTTCATTTTCCCCAAGACGTGAAGTTTTCCTTTAAAATACAATAATTACAAATTGTCCCCCCCATACCCTAGAAATTTTTAATGTTAGCCCATTTCTTTCCAAATTTTTCCTTTTCCAATTAGAATATATACATGGGAAATTTTAGTTTGTACAAATTATTAATTAAGTATTTTCTTATTTATTTATTTTTAATGGGCTAGATAAGAAATTTGGTATTCTAATGAGCCAAAAGTAAGTAAATTGAGGTGTTAGGCTTTAAAACCCATAGATTTTTGTAGTTTAAGGCCTTAAATGTTTTATATCCTAATTATTTTTATTTGATATCTTCATTAAATTTTTTATTCAATTTCCACATGAACCTTTTCACATTAAAATTCTTTCATGAATATTTTAATAAAGAATTTCACACTTAAATTTTATTTATTTCATTACTTCCAAGATTTTTCTAATATACAAATAGATTTCTAATTAAAATTTATTTATGCATAATTTATTTTTGTTTTGCTAGTTCAGTTACATGTAAAAGTTTGGTTAAATGTTTTGACATAAATTCCAAAAAACTTCCAACACGATGACATGGAAATTAATTTGGTTGAAATTGGATTTTTTTCCTTAACCAATTTGGTTCAATAACAACTAGTTCCAACAATGATGATTAAAGAGACAACATAGTCATCATGCCATTAGGTGGTAGCCTATAAAAAAATATGACAATAGAATGGGAGATATGACGTGCATTTAATAAAGAGGTGAAATAAAAAAAAGAAAGAGAGAAAATAGGCATGAAATTATGCCTTGGCTGAATGGCCTAAATAAGGGGTTAATTCATTTTCATCATGTACCATCTTCCATTGTCTTCTATAGTGGAGAAGAAAAAAGTTGAGAAAAAGTTAAGAAAAAAGAGAAAGAAAAAAGAAGGAAAAGAAATAAAAAAAGAGTGCTTAGTTTATTTTTAAAGGTAGATTTTATGATTATTTTTTCCCTTCATCTTTTCATACTTATATCTTACTGTAATTCAATAAACATGAATTTGAATTTTTTTTTCTTTTGAAGGCTTGAAGATCCTAAGCTTGAAGCTTAAGAAGACAACTTGAGCTTAGAGGGTTTTCTAACCATTTTAATGGCCAAGCATGACCAAAGAGTATTATTTAATATTCCTGTTCATTTATGTATTTTTGGTGACAATAAAACTTGATTGATCCTAAGTTTTACTTATGTGAATATTGTTCAAATCTTTGTTGATTATCTTTGAAAAATTCATTTTTATTTCCATTAATCTTGCTTGTGAATATTGTTGTGTTGATGGTTATTAGATTATGTAAATTCATTTTTGTGACATATCAGGTAATATGCCATGCATGGATGGATCTTGGCATGATTAAATCTTTGATATAATTTCTTACATTGGTTAAATGTTTAGGAATTTTTGGAAATTTCATTTTTCTTTTCTCCCTTTCATGATCTTGATAAGTTTAAGCTATGGTCAAACACTAATTATGAAGCCAAACTTGGAAGCAGTGATCAACATTTTGTAATTTTCTCCATTAAAGTTGCATATAAATCCTCGAATCTTATTTTGCTTTTGGTGTCAGTGAGTTTATTTGTGAATATTTTTCATTTTATAGTTTTGAGTTCACTTGAGCTCATTTGGTAAATATAGGTTTCATGTAATTTGCCATGCCTGATGTTGATTTTCATGTGAAAAAAATAATTTTTACATAAATTTTTAAGATGGCAAAATGGTGTAGGGAATTTTTCAAAAATTTTGCTTTTAATTTTCCAAATGATGTTGTGTTGATTTAATGTTAGTATAAGTTTTTGCAGTAAAATAATAATCTTCCTAATTTTTTAAATTGATTTAAGGGTTTTTCATGGCTAGTTAAATAGATTAAGGGCTAATTTGCCAAGTTTAATTTTTTTAAATCACTTTAATTGTTGGCCAATATCATAGGTCTATTTGTAATTTTGAAAATCAATTTCATGCATTTTAGGACATTGGTAATTTAGCTAAACCTTAAGGACTTACTTGTAATTGTTTTAATTCTTTTAATGTCATTCATGCTTGCCAGCATCCTTGTCGGACACTTTCGTAAATTTTCCATGCATTTTAGACATGCCTAGGGGCATTTCATGCATTTTAAATCATGTAGAAACCCTTTTATAATTTTGAAAAATTTAGGGTCCTTTTAGCAAACCTGATAGCTTCAAAGGAAATATTGATCCAAGAAGGGGGTGAATTGGTTCTATAAAACCTTGATAAATTTGAAGTAAATTGAAAATTAAAAATAAGATAAGGAAGAGAAAAACCAACAATCGATGTATAAAGGTTCGGTCCTTTAATTTAGCACCTACGTCCTCTCTTCTTAGTACTTTCTTACCAAGGTGATTCCCATAATTCACTAAGGAAATTGTTACCTTTAA
>JAQSVH010213954.1:0-14562 GCA_029448705.1 Adansonia digitata
TTGTATGAGCTTAAGAAGGTTTCTTGATAAAAGCCTCCTGAATTATGCTTGGTTTACGAAGCTTAGAGTTCTTACAAAGGAATCTTTAGAGGTTTCGTGAACCTAGCTTGAAGTAAATTTACAAAAATCATGATGTATGACGGTAACATGAATTCATGATGTGGAATGCTATCATGATTGCATGATGTGAAGCCTAATACGGGAGATAGTCGTAGTTTTTCTTGTATGTCATTTAGACTTTCATAGGGACGACAATTCATCTTTGTTGCAATTATGGATGGGAATTTTCCTAATCCTGCTAGGGATTGTAGGTTATCCCAGCTCCACTAGGGATACAACAAAATATCTATTCTCAAGAATCTAGATTATTGCACTTCCCGATTCGGGAGGCTTAATCATTTTCCTGAAAATTGGAAGGCATTATTAATAATTTAGAGACTATTTGACTAATTAGGTTGATGTCTCTAATTTCGGTAAGATTCTTGATAGAACGCTTGGGTCAATTTTTGATTAGCTTAAAATGGTTTTTCTTGAGATATGGCTTATGAAAGCAAGAAATGGTTTGGTATATGGTCATGTTGAGCAGGTGTTTAGATGCGAAAAGTGCATGATCTTGACAATTAGGGCATGAATAGAGTTCCCTATGCTTTTTTTCCTTTTGATGTAATATCGAGATATCCTGATGCATATTTTGGTTGATTATCTATCGTAACATACCCCGGGGTGGGTCCTCGTGAATCTATGAGTTCGTACGACTTAAAATATTTTCCTAACTTGAAAGTGTCTTTTTGACTGAGATTATTTTTTGGCGTTGTGATGAGAATAAGAAAGTACAGATTCTTGACTTATGACATAGTGAGGGGGACCAGAAGACGAATCACTCATCTTATTGGTCTCGTATGACTATCACGAAATGGCCAACGCTTGGAGTCGCCATTGATCATTTCAGGCTAGGCATGATCGAATGCCTATTGAAACCTATGTTTTGAGTTACGAAACTCAAAATATTGATCCCATGTTCTACATAATGCAAAGATTCACCATTTGGGTTTGGGAGTTGGTTACGTGTGATGAGGCATGAACTTCTTTACGATGCCTAAAATTGGTACCTTACTAGCTATATCTTATCTCGGTTTTGATTCTTTTGATCTTAACTTGTCATTATTTTGACATAACCCTTTTTAATGCATGAATGTTATAGAAATACAAATCCAGGTTTTGATGAAACAGATTTAATCCCATATATGCCATGGAAAAATGGGGATATAGAGATTTTTGATAAAAATGACCTCCGGATTTTACTTTGAAAATGAAATGTTCCATTTTAGGCACTAGAGAGATACCCACGTGAAACATTACCTTTAATTTTATTTGAAACAATTTGAAAATATGAATGCAAATAATCATCACAAAGAAATCATGTTAGTAAGACAATAAATGAAGTAATAAAACATGGATCATTCAATGCAATGATGAAGAAAATGGGTGGACTATAAGAATTTATCTCACTATTAGCATCAATTATCTAGGAATAACCAAATTGACAATTTTCGAGATGCATCTAGGGTTCTTGAGTAAAAAAGGTTTGTTTGACACATTCATGAGACTCTAGGAAGGAGAAAATTTCAATTGAAGTTGAAAGACAGGTTTGGAGTATCCCTTTGAAAAGATAGGGTTAGAGTATCCCCATGGATGACAAATAATTTTGATAAAGAAAGGTTTTTAAATCTTGACAATTTTGGAAAGCGGGGTTGGAGTATCCCTTTGGAAGGTCGGGGTTGGAGTATCCCTGTGGATGACAAAAATTCATGATTTAGAAAATGGGCGAGCATTCGAAGATTTTTGGCAAAAAGATTTATTGTGAATGAGGATGGTAAAGATGTAAAATATGTTTGTGCCTTGATACGAACCTATGGTAGGTTAAAGCATATTCTCGAGTCTAATCAGGTTAGCATTGAGACATTTGAATGTCTCGAGACAAAATTTGGGAAAATGACTCAATTTTGACCAAAATCGAAAATAAGGGATAGCATCACGCTATCTTGCTTCTCAAATTTACTCTAAATTGGTTTGAAAGATTTCGAAGGTGGATAAGGCACCGTTAAAAAGGTAACTTGATGAGGGTCATTCTAAAAATATTTCCAATATCCCAAGAAGTCACTTTCTAAGGGAATAAATTTTCAAGTTTGGACTAATTAAGCTACTGGCAGAGCATAAAAGGGACAAGGTGTGTTAAAATTTGAAAAATCACCCTAGACTCATTCGATATCAAAAAATTGCAGGTGATACCTTTCTGAAAAGAGAATTTCATGAATATTTTAACAAAAATGTTCAAAAAATTTGGAAAAATCATTATTAGGCATGAATGGCCCAACCAAAATACATGTCTGGAGTTTAGAGGTTTTGGATAGTTTAGATTTAAAAAATCATAACTTTCTCATCCAGACTAATCCAGGGATGAACAAGACCTTGTTTTAAAGATAATTGAACACAATTTGAGAGGAAAACATCAAAAAATTTATGAAAAATAATTCTAGAATTTAAAGTGATTTTTCAATTTGCAATAGCCATGCTGCCAGTAGGGGACAAAGCAAAGCAGGGGATATCTCTCATATTTTTTATGTCTATGGGTCCAAACTCGAGTCATTGACGTTCGAACCTCTATGACCAAAGGAAAAGAGTGGTGTGAGTGTCACGAACTCATTTGCACAGCCCTGGAGTAGTTTGGGCTGATGAAACAATCCATTAATCATACCACTCGAGGTTTTGACCCAAAAACAAGGCACAAACATTTCGAGGGTGAGTGTAAAGTCATTTTTGTTGGAAAATCAAAAGATTTGAACTTGTTTACCCAAGATTCCAGATTTGTAAAACTTAATTATTCCCAAAATATTTTGCTAGCTTTAAGGAAAATGCAAAATCCATGTTAATCCTCATTGGTTGAGGTTAATATGCTTAGCTTGGGGGGTTTTGAAAATCAATTTTTATCAGCCATCAAACATGCAGTTTGACAACAAACATACAAGGGGATGGCACAGACATAATAGGGATACTAATTTTACTAACGGCCTAGACAAAGAAAGTGTTATGCACTTTGACAAGAAAATGTTATAGATGCTAAAAATGACAATGATTCATGCAAGTTAAGGTGCAAATATGCTTGAAATGTGTTAGGCTAATGATTCATACATGGATTAAGCATAACAAAATGCATGGACATGGCATAAAATGCATGAGCAAGATATATCAAACTAATAAGGATGAAATGAGGCATTTTTGCACATCCAAGAGGCATTAAAGCATCCAAATCCTAAACTACCAGAACCAAAAGTTACAATAATGCATGATAATCCTAAGAGGGTGATGGAAACATGGAGAACTCACTAAAATGATGAAGATGCTGAAAAACAAACAAAAAAAAAGTGATAAGGTGAGAAGTTATACCAATAAGACTTCACTTTTGGCCAAATAATTGGAGTAGTAGAGAAGGCTTGAATTTCCCTTTTTTCCTTGTTATTGATAAGCAAGAAAAAGAAAAAAATAATGAGGTTTTGGTTTTGGTATGGATGAGGGTGATTTTTGGAATTTGTAATAGTTGAAAGTGAGTGTTTAGGGCTGTTTTTGGGTGGTGGGTGAAGAACTACGGGATTTTGGTTTTCTTGGTGTGTGAATGTGCTTTTGGAAGTGTCAATAAGCTAGAATCTAACTTTTTTCTACTGAGATGGAAGTGGTCCATTTATACCAGCCTTTTGTAGCCAAATTAGAGGTGTTTTTGGCTATTTCTTAGGGGGGACGAGGTGATGTTAGCATGGAGGCTATACGGTGTCTGTAGGAGGTAGCTTGCTGCCAATGTGATGGGCATAGCGTGGCTACTTTAAATGATAAAATGATTTTTCAGTAACTAGGGTGGCTGATGGTGACATTGGCCAACAACTAAGGAGGAGTAAGGTGATAAATTGACTTTGACCCTTTTGATCCAATTTAGACTTAATATGATATGTGTTTTAATCTTTCCTGATGCAAAGAAATGAGTTAAAATTGAGTTTTGGATCAATGGTGGATGAGTCAAAAATGCCCAGACCATGAAAATGGCCTGCATGTATCGATACATTGCATAATATATCAATACATTTGGTCCAAAAACCTTATGTGTATTGATACTATGAACCATCGTATCGATACTATGAACTACTGTATCAACACATGTTGATATGTATCGATACATTTCTTTGCAGATTGCATGTTTTGGTCCTAGCATGGCCTAGTATTAATACATAAGGTTCTATATCGATACAGAGGCTTATGTATCGATACATCTACATATTGTATCAATACAAATGAGGATATTTCAAATTTTTGGCATATTGGAGCATTGTATCGATACATGAAAACCATGTATTGATACATTCAAGTAAAATTATGAATTTTCTCATATCATTTATCCCTAGTACTTTGGACTACATCATTTGATGCCACATCTTTATATTTACCTTTGATATAATCCCTAGGCCTTCTTGACTTCCTTAAAATACTTTTCACCCCTACTCACGTCCATGCTTTAATTGCTAAAAATTAGCTCAGATAAAATAAGTTATTTACAACAGCTCCTCTTTAACCGTTGTTGAGAATCAAGAACAGGGCAAAGACAAATAGAAACTATTTTGTCCATGGTGGACTGATGTTTCTAGAACATTAGGGTGTTAGGTTTTCTAAGGTTTGACCCCCTTAGGTAGGTGCAGAGTAACATGGATTTTTTATGTGGGTGCCGCTAGCTTATGCGGGCTTTGACTTAAACTTGGGTGCCACTAGCTCGTGCAAGCTTTAAAAGGTGACACTCACTTATGGGCTTAAAAGGGTGCCACTAACTTGTGGGCTTGAAGGGGTACCACTAACTTGTGGGCTTGAAAAGGTGCCACTGACTTGTGGGCTTAAAGGGGTGCCACTGACTTATGGGCTTGAAGGGGTGCGATTGACTAATGGGCTTGAATTGGGTGCCACTGACTTGTGGGCTTTGAAAGATGCCACTGACTTGTGGGCTTTAAAAAGTGCTACTAACTTATGCACTTTAAAAGTGCCATTGACTTGTAGACTTGAAGGGCTACCACTAACTTGTAGGCTTGTAGGCTTAAAGGGTGCTGTTAACTTGTGCGCTTGAAAAGGTGCCATTGACTTATAGGCTTAAAGGGATGCCACTGACTTGTGAGCTTTAAAAGGTGCCACTGACTTATGGGCTTGAAAGGGTGCCATTAACTTATGGGCTTTGACTTGGATATAGCTAGCTTGTGTGCGCTTTAACATAGACTTGGGTGCCACCAACTCGTGTAGGCTTTGACTCGAGTGCTGCCAGCTTATACAGGCTTTGACTTAAACTTGGGTGCCACTAGCTCATGCTGGTTTTGACTCGGGTGCCTCTAACTTGTGCAAGTTTTAACTTAAACTTAGGTGCCACTAGCTCATGATGGCTTTGACTCGGTGTCGCCAACTTGTGCAGGCTTTAACTCAGATTTAGGTGCCACCAACTTGTGTGGGCTTTGACTCATGTGCCGCTAGCTCGTGTAAGCTTTGACTCAAACTTCGGTGCCATTAGCACGTATGGGCTTTGACTCAAGTGTCGCCAGCTCATGCGGGCTTTAACTTAGGCTTGGGTACCACCAGCTTGTGCAGGCTTTGACTCAAACTTGGGCGCTACCAGCTCGTGTGGGCTTTGACTCGAGTGTCACTAGTTCATTTCAACTTTGACTTAGACTTGGGTACCACTACTTCATATGGGTTTTGACTCATATGCTACCAGCTCGTGCGGGCTTTTACTTAGACTTAGGTACCACCAGCTTGTGTAGGCTTTAACTCAGGTGCCGTCAGCTCATGCAAACTTTAACTTAAACTTGGGTGCCACCAGCTTGTGTGGGCTTTGACTCAAGTGCCACCAACTCGTGCGAGTTTTGACTTAGACTTGGGTGCCACCAACTCGTGTGGGCTTTAAAAGGTGCCACTAACTTATTGGCTTAAAATGGTGGCACTAGCTTATGGGCTCGAAGAGGTACCACTAACTTGTGGGCTGGAAAGGGTAAAGGGATGCCATAGACTTGTGGGCTTTAAAAAATGCCACTAACTTATGGGCTTTGAAGGTGCCACTAACTTGTGAGCTTGAAGGGGTGCCACTGACTTGTGGCTTTGACTCGGATGTTGCTAGCTCGTGTGGGCTTTAACATAGACTTGGGTACATGCGGGCTTTGACTTAGAATTGGATGCCCCCAACTCGTATGGGTTTTAACTTGGGCGTCTTTAGCTCATACAGGTTTTGACTTAGACTTAGGTGCCACCAGCTTATGTGGGCTTTGACTCGGGTGCTGCCAGCTGGTGCAGGCTTTGACTTAGACTTAGGTGCCATCAGCTGGTGTGGGCTTTGACTCAGATTTAGGTGCCACCAGCTTGTGTGGGCTTTGACTCAGGTGTCGTTAGCTCATACGAGCTTTGACTTGGACTTAGGTGCCACCAGCTCGTGTGGGCTTTGACCCAAATATTACCAGCTCGTGTGAGCTTTGGCTCAACTTGGGTGCCACCAGCTCGTGTGGGCTTTGACTTAGGTACCGCCAGCTCGTGTAGGCTTTGGCTCAGACTTGGGTGCCACCAGCTCGTATGGGCTTTAACCTAGAATTAGGTGCCACCAGCTCATGTGGGCTTTAACTTAGGTGTCACCAGCTCATAAGGGCTTTAACTTAAACTTGGGTGTCAGCAGCTCGTGTAGGCTTTAAAAGGTGCCACTGACTTGTGGGCTTAAATAAGGTGCCACTGACTTGTGGGCTTTAAAAGGTGCCACTGACTTATGGGCTTTGAAAAGGGTGCCATGACTTGTGGGCTTGAAGAGGTGCCACTGACTTGTGGGCTTTAAAAGGTGCCACTGACTTGTAGGCTTTAAAACGTGCCACAAACTTATGGGCTTTAAAAGGTGCCATTAACTTGTGGGCTTTGAAAGGCGCCACTAACTTTTGGGCTTTCAAAGGTGCTATTGACTTGTGGGCTTAAAATGGATGCCACTGACTTGTGGGCTTTAAAAGGTGCCATGACTTGTGGACTTCAAAAGTTTCCACTAACTTGTGGCCTTTAAAAGGTGCCACTGACTTGTGGGCTTTGAAAAGGGTGCCATAACTTATAAGCTTGAAAGGGTGCCACTGACTTATGGGCTTGAAAAAGTGCCACTAACTTATGGGCTTTAAAAGGGTGCCATTGACTTGTCGGCTTTAAAAGATGACACTGACTTATGGGCTTAAAGGGGTGCTACTGACTTATGGGCTTAAAAAGGTGCCATTGACTTGTGGGCTTAAAAGGGTGCCACTAACTTATGGGCTTAAAGGGGTGTCAATGACTTGTGGGCTTCAAAAGGTGCCATTATTCTTATGGGCTTAAAAAAGGTGACACTGACTTGTGGGTTTTAAAAGGTGCCATTGACTTATCGACCTTAAAGGTGCCACTGACTTATGGGCTTGAAGAGGTGCCACTAACTTATGGGCTTGAAAAGGTGCCATTGACTTGTAGGCTTGAAGGGGTGCCACTAACTTGTGGGCTTTGACTCAGATGTTGCCAGCTCGTATAGGCTTTAACATAGATTTGGGTGCCACCAGCTCTTATGGGCTTTGACTCGGGTGTCGCTAGCTCGTGTGGGCTTTGACTTAGACTTGGGTGCCACTACCTCATGTGGGTTTTAACTTGGGTGCCTCCAGCTCGTGCGAGTTTTCACTTAAACTGAGGTGCTACCAGCTCGTGTGGGCTTTGACTTGGGTGCCTTCAGGTTATATGGGCTTTGACTCAGACTTAGGTGCCATCAACTCGTGTGGGCTTTGACTTGGGTGCCACCAGCTTATGAGGGCTTTGACTTAGACTTTGATGCCACCAGTTTGTGTGGGCTTTGGCTTGGGTGCTGCCAGCTTATGCAGGCTTTGACTTAGACTTAGGTGCCACTAGCTCGTGTGGGCTTTGACTCAGGTGCCACCAGCTCATGCGAGCTTTGACTTAGACTTGGGTGCCACCTGCTCATGTGGGCTTTAAAAGGTGCCATTAACTTATGGGCTTAAAAGGGTGCCACTGACCTATGGGCTAAAGCAGGGTGCCACTAACTTGTGGGCTTTAAAAGGTGCCACTGACTTGTGGGCTTGAAAAAGGGCGCTATGACTTGTGGGCTTAAAAGGGTGCCACTAACTTATGGGCTTTAAAAGGTGTCACTAACATGTGGGCTTAAAAGGTGCCACTGACTTATGGGTTTTGAAAAGGGTGCCACAACTTGTAGGCTTAAAGGGGTGCCACTAACTTGTGGGCTTGAAAAGGTTCAACTGACTTATGGGCTTAAAAACGGTGCCACTAACTTGTAGGTTTTAAAAGGTTCCACTGACTTGTGGGCTTTCAAAGATGCCACTGACTTGTAGGCTTTAAAAGGGGTACCACTGACTTGTGGGCTTGAAAAAGGGTTTTGTCATAAGGTGATGAGAAGAAAAGACCTTACCTGAATGGCACTTCGTTTGCGAAGCTTAGAGTAATTACAAGGAATTCCTTCGAGGTTCAGTAAACCTAGCTTGAAGTGATATTGTAAAAATGATGTATGATGGTAATATAAGTGCATGATATGAAATGCTATAGTGATTGCATGATGTGAAGTCTAATATGGGAGATAGCTGTAGTTCTCCTTGTACATCATTCAGACTTTCAAAGGGATGGCGATTCGTCTTTGTTGCAACTATAGAAAAAATTTTCTTAATCCCGTTGGGAATTATAGTTTGTCCCTGCTCCATTGGGGATATGACCAAAAATTTAGTCTCAAGAATTTGGACGATTGAGTTTTTTGATTTGGAAGGCTCAATCATTTTCCTGACAAATGAAAGGCATTGTCAATAATCTTAGAGACTATTTGCCTGATTAGGTTGATGTCTCTGGTTCTGACAGGATTCGTAGGTTGATTTTTGGTTAGCCTAAAATGGTTTTTCTTGAGATAAGGCTTGTGAAAGCAAGAAATGGCTTAGTGTATGGTCATGCCAAATGGGTGCTTGGACATGAAAAGTGCATGATCTTGATGATTGGGGCATAAGCAGAGTTCCCTGTGGTTTTCTTTTTCTTTCGATGTAATATTAAGATGTCCTAATGCATATTTCAGTTAATTATCAAACATTATCAGCTAAAGGATAAGTGCAATATGAATTATACAAGGGTCAAAAGAAACAAGGTAATAATTATTTATGACAACAAAGAGACATAACTCAATATACTATTTGACAAGTAATTGATAGGGTAGTGAAAAATATGATCTTTTAGGTGAAAGATGCCTTTGACAATTATGACATGGATGTTTTTTACGTGCTCTTCAGAATCTTTCTCGAACAATGAATGTGACTAATATGAGTTAACCTTTGAAAAATCCATAGGATTGCTTCGTTTTGTTCTATAAGCGATCTCAATCTATGCCCCATCAAAATTGATCTCCTCAAGTAACCTCTGTGGTTTTTTCCGTAGTTGGGTTGGTTATCCAGATGCCCTTTTTGGATTGTCATCTAGACCCTTTTTTTTAGGGATGCCCTTTTAGGTTTTCGCCCTCTACATGTAATATTTCTTGATGGAATCTAAGTTGATTGGGTTAAGCAAGACATTGTCATCCATTTCTAACAAGATTATGGCCCTTCCAAAGAAGCCTTGCTTCATGACATACGGTCTTTCCTAATTAGGGGTCCACTTGCCCCATGCATCTTTATGAATTAGGAGGATCTTCTTCAATACCAATTCACCTAGGTGAAATTGTCATGGGTGCATTTTTTTGTCGTGGGCTCAGATTATGCATCTTTGATACATTTGACCATGGCAGATGCATTTTCCTTGATAAGATCAAGCTAATCGTATCTGTTCTTAACCCATTTAACCTTTCAAAGTTTGGTTTCCATCAAACCTCTAAGAAAAAGGATCTCGACTTTGATGGGCAATACAGCTTTCATCCTACAGACAAAAGAGAATAGGGTAGCATTCGTGGAAGTTCAAACTGAGGTCAGTTAGGTATGAAGTGCAAAGGATAGCTTCTCATGCCAATCTTTGTGAGTTTCAACCATTTTTTCAACCATTCTTTTGATGCTTTTGTTGGCCGCCTTAATTGCCCCATTCATGTTTGGGCGATAAGGATGGAATTATCATATTGGATCATGAACTGTGAAGGGTTTGGTGGTGCAGAGCTTTTTTCGAAACCTTTTTTAGAATCAACTTCACTAGTACAAATTGATCGTTCGAAATTGTTCTTTAAAGACCCATCAGACCCATCCATGTCATTGTCATTAGGACACCTAAAAGGGTAAAGAAATAGGCATTGCAAAAGATGCATACATAATTCGAGGATTCGGATAATGATGGCGGCAAAAGAGTAATTAAGACAAAGAGATTGAAAAGTGATGCAGGCACATAATATGGAATGATATACGCAAAAGTCATTTCATTGATAATGTTTGATAAAAATACCCCTTACATAGGACACCTACCTGCCTTTGGGCGAGGGCAGGTAGGTTTTCATTTTTTGACATTACAAGAAAAGGGTAGGAAAAATGTAAGGGCTTCTGTCATGACGTCGTCATCAAAATCAAGTCTCGGTGGAAGGGCACAAATTCTATGGCTCGATATTGATCTTGTTTGCAACTGGCTCAGTATAGTTTGGTAAAGGATTGGTAGCAACATTTGGTCCCTCATTCGTCTCGAACTGTAAGACTTTTACGTTGATTAGATTTTGCATATTTCATTTAAAATATGTGTAGTTCTCAATGTCATGCCTCACTGCCTCAACATGGTATTCACAGTGGGCGTTAGGGTTGTACCATGGTAAGTATGGCGGCTTCTTTTATGGGACATAGATCAAAGCCGCTAAATGATTTTGGACCAAGGTTTGGTAGAGCTCCTTATAGGTCATAGGGATGGGATCAAAATGTTGTCTTGGTTGATTCACACCTTGGTTGCCAGGTGCATTATTGGTTGTTTGATTGGTATTTTGATGGACTTATGGAGGGTAGCTTTATGGTGGGTTTAATGGGATTGCAAGGGATGGGTTATAAGTGGTGGCATAGATTGGTTGTGGGGATATTATGACGGGGTAAAAACGTGGCGTTCTTTAGTAGCGAGGGTTAGGTGCTTGATGCTATCTCGGCCGAGATGAGCTAGCATAATTTATAGCATTGGCCTCTTCTTCCTTCTTTTTACTAGCAATGGGCTTCTTACTTAATCTAGCTATTTCCCTAGTAGACATTCTACCACTTTTAATGCTGGCATCAATAATTTCTCTAGAGAGAACCAAGTCTGCAAATTTCTTAATGGCATTCCCTACAAGCTTCTCATAATAAAGACCACGTAAGGTATGAATCAAAGTGACTATCATCATTTTTTTGTAAGGGGAGGCTGGACTAAGGCTGCTTCTTCTCTCCACCTTTGGGCATATTGTCTGAAACTTTTAGTGGATATCTTCTTAAAATTCATCAGGGAAAGTCAATCTGGTGCCCAATCCGACATGTGCTGATATTGATTTAAAAAAGCCTTAGCCAAGTCGGCCCATGATTGAATTTTCACACTGTCTAGCTCGATATACCATTGAGCTACTGCCCCAGTAAGGCTATCTGGAAGCAATGGATGAGGAGCTTTTTGTTTTTCTCATACCCGACCATCTTTCGCAAGTACATTCGAATATGGACAGAAGGATCAGTGGTTCCATTAAACTTTTCAAACTTTAGGACTTTAAACTTTGGGGGAATGACAAGGTTGAACACCAAAGATAGTGATTGAGCGTCAAGAGCTCCAAACTTGTTAGTCCCCTCGATAGCTTGGATGCATCTTTCTAGTAGTTAGAATTTGCTCACTTCTTCTATAGTCATAGTGGACTTTTAACCTTTTATTTTCTCTGGTTCCTCATGGTCAAAGGCTATCGGATCTGCTAATGAAACTCCCACATTCATCCCATGAGTACTGGGAATAAATTAACCTGCCCCAATGGGATAAGGTAGATGACTGGTGGAGCCTGACCTGCAAGTGGAGGAGCGGGCCATTATTCTTGTCTAGGTTCCCCTTGGGCGAGTTTTGGATTATTAGCAGAAGGACCTTCGAAGTTGGGAGGATCGTTCCTTGTTTCAGCAGTGCTGACTTGCCTCTTTTCTCTCATAGAGGCTGTCATTAATTCCATAAGTCTCGCCATCTGAGTTTGCATTTCATTTTGCTAACGGACCATCTGGTTTTGTGATTCCTTAACCATTAGCTCAAGTCTTCATTATGAGCTTCATGATCACTCTCTTTGATTTGATTGTGGTGTCGCATGTTGTAGCGATGCAGGATGTTAGGTTTCATTTTCTTGATTGACCTCGGAGTCCCTTGCACTTTATGGCCCAATTCTCGTATTAAACTTCTACTTAAAAATGTATTTATTGATAAGTGTTTATGATGCAACGATGAGTTAAGATAATGAATGTTCGATGCAAGTGTGAAAAGGTAAAAGTAAATATGCATATGCATTGGAGACAATTGAATCCTAGAATAGCTTCATTGATAACATTTTTCATAGAGCCATAAAAAGGTCCCTTGCTAAACATCGAACCAGAACAATTGTCCCAAAATAATGATGGTCATGATAATTATGATGAGATGATGCATGCGTCAGAACATAAACAAAGGGAAATGAGTTAGTGAAATGTATAAGAGGCAAATCTAAGAAATTAATGAATTTGAGAACATTAGAGAAAAATACTCATAACATGTCTCAACCATGGTGGTGAGACAAGAAACGGGCAGTGTGTCAGCATGCAGGATGCAATCTACCCTTCATGAAGTGATGTAATATCTTATTTTGATGGAAAAATAACCAACTAGTTGTAATATTTGTTTATCAGCACTAGTGCGGATGCACGTTAAGCCATGACTCGGACAACATAACGACTTGCAATATAAGACATTGTGAATGATGGTTTTTATTCACTGTCACTTATTTACACAAAGATTAGCCATCGTTCCAGCTAGACGGCGGCATGCCTTGATAAATGATAAAAATGCAAATGTGGGTGACAATTGTATTCTCATTGTCACCTATATAATTATGATGATTAACAGTAAAGGTTAGGAATGTTCCCCCAAGTGACCCTATTCTTTGAGTATTCTAGTACTGTTCCAATATGGTTTGACATGGTTTAGCTCAAAGGGCTCACTATATAAGGCTTAAGTTGACGCCTACATAGGTATCCAAATTGCTCTTTCATCCATTATGGATAGTTGAGGGACCCTGATCCTAGACCCATTGCGGGTTTGGTAGAACTGGTTTGATTCGTTGGATGTATTTCCCTATGCAAATGCAAAGGGTTACTTATGAGAGACATAGGTAATTTACATCCGAGAAGTTATTGCCATGCCTATGTAGAGGGTTACTCATGAAGGTGGATAGTTCACTTCCTCCTAATGATTGGGTTGTAACCACGCCATGGAGTTTGGCGGGACACTAATGCACATGCAAGTGCACGGTGTGTGACGGGGAAATAAACAAATCCTTTTGTTTACTTCCTTATTACCATTTTTATTAAACTAATGATTATTCAAAAAATAAAACAATCCTGAAAATCATGTCAAGCAAAAGATTAGATGACAAAATAAAAAAAAAGGTCATAGTTAAATAATGATTGAAGATCGAAAGAACTGGGAACCTAATAAGGCACGGCTAGTTATTGGCCTAACTCTCTATATGTCCCTAATGGAGTTTCCAAGCTGTCACAACGTACCCCGAGGTGGATCCTCGCGAATCTATGAGTGCATATGACTTAAAATATTTTCCTAACTTGGAAGTGTCTTTTTGAATAAGACTATTCTTTGGCATTATGATAAGAATGAGAAAGTTCAGATTTTCAACTTATGACACAGTAAGGGGGACCATAAGATGAATCACTCATCTTATTGGTCTCGTATGACCATCACGAAATGGCCAACGCTTAGAGTCGCCACTGATCATTTTAGGCTAGGCATGATCGAATGTGTATTAAAACCTATGTTTCGAGTTATGAAACTCAAAACATCGATCCCATAGTCTATGTAATGCAAAGATTTGCCATTTGGGTTCGGGAGTTGGTTATGCGCGATGAGGTACGAACCTCTTCGCAACACCCGAAATTTGTACCTTACTAGCTATATCTTATCTCGATTTTGATTCTTTTGATCTTAACTTGTCATTATTTGGATATACCTTTTTCAATGCATGAATGTTATAGAAATACAAATCTAGGTTTTGATGAAAAAGATTTAATCTCATATACACCTCGGAGAGATGGTGAATATAGAGATTTTCAATAAAATTGACCTATGGATTTTACTTTGAAAATGGAATGTTCCATTTTGGGCACTAGAAAGATACCTACGCAGAACATTACCTTTATTTTTTTTTGAAATAATTTGAAAATATGAATGCAAATAATCATCATAAAGAAATCATGTTAGTAAAACATTAAATAAAGTAACTTAACATGGATCATTCAATGCAATGATAAAGAAAATGGGTGGACTATTGGAATTTATCTCGCTATTAGCATCAATTAT
>JAQSVH010214004.1:0-14559 GCA_029448705.1 Adansonia digitata
TCCTATATTAGTAAATCAATTTGGATTTCATCCTAATTGCTATAAGGTCAAGGATTATTGCAAAGCCACTAAAGACCGAATTATTAAATCTGATAAGGTTTTAGCTATCACCCTAATAAGGAAACGTTCAGGAATAAAGTGTAACAATTCTAAAATTGTGCATGAGCACATTATGGGATTTGAGAGACATTGTTGTTTGATTTAAATCTTTGGAATTGAGATTTTCGAGTAAATCTCTCATCACTTTCATATTCAACTTTTTTCCTAATGACTGTGACCATGAGAAACACATATAAAGAAAATGGTCTATCAACAAACTCTCAATTATATGTGTTCAAAAGAAAAAGAGATTAAAGAATGAGAAACTAGATTCAGTTAACCTAGTGACTTAAGGTAAAAAGTGATAAGTAGGCAATAAAAGTGAAGAAGGGAAAAATGTCAATAAAGAAAATGACATCAAGTCCATCATTTTGTTTTAATTCAGATACATAAAGAAAAATTGCCTAAAGTATAAAAGGACCTCAAAAATAAAGGTAAATTCATTGTATGAATCTCTTTTAGTGATGTCCATATGGTGGTTAGACTTATGTTCAACAAATTATATTTCTATAACCATTTAAGGTTTCATAAAGTCAAGGAAACCAAAGGAAAGTGGGAAGAACATCTACCATAGAAATCTATAAGGATTATCAGGATATTTTTTTTTTGAAATTAAGATTTATTTTAAAACTTAAAAAAGTTTTCTCTTTTATTTTAGAAATTTTCTTAATTAAGAGTTTTGAATTTAAATTTTTAAATTCTATTGTTGAAATTTCAAAAGAGAATTTTCTATTAGATTTTTCATCATTAACTTAGATTCTAATTATGAGAAAAAGTTTGTTAACTATTTTACATAATTTCTAGTAGTAAAGAAGTGCTATATATAAAAATCCTTCAAAATTGTGGTATAAGATTGTGTCATATCTCCATATAGAAATTGAGGAGAATTGACAATGATGGAGTTCTTGAAACTCTTGAGTTTGACATTTAAGTTTGTTGCATGAAGGAAAAAGCAAACTAACAAGCCCACTAAAGGGAGCTAAAGAAAGCACTATAATATTTAGAGATCATACACATTTCCTTAAGTTTATGGATTGATGCATTAAAACTGATATTGATGTCTTTGTTAAAGTTCCAACTAAATTGTTTTATAAATTTTCTTAGAATCATAGAATAGTTGGAATCTAGCTTAAGACATTATAGACTTTGGTTGTCTAGTTAAAATGAAGGCTTATAACCCAAACATAAGGAAACTGGATCCAAGGATAGTTACCAGTTTTAAGTTATGCAATTAACTTAAAGGGGAAAAGGTTTAAAATGTCTCTAATATCCAATTAGACTTGTTGAAGCTGGAAATACTAAGTTTCTTATTGATCATGGGTCCAGTGGGAGTAACTTTTCTCGTAAGGTTGATATTGAGGAATAAATTTATTTAGATTGATCTTTGTAAAGGACTTGATTGTTTCTCAAAACAAACATGAAGAATTACCATGAGAACAATCAAATCATAGTAAAACCTTTACAAATAGATCATTAATCTCACTGACTAAAGGTATACAATATGTACAAATGATTATAGAATTAAGAGATCTAATAGGTAAAAAACTAGCCATTTCTATTACTTAGTTGTATACCAATAAAAGTCTAATTTTGATATTGGACATAAAGATGATCTCGTTTTCACTAGCCATGAATAGTAAAAATTTCAAACTTTGGCATAAAGCTATGATAAAAGAGATGGAACCAATGGTTAATAATCTAGTCTAGTAACTTGTTAAATGACCATTTGGTAATGTTAAATGGTATAAGGTTAAACTTTTGGACAATGGTTTCACTCAAAGAAGGTATTAATTACCATGGAACTTTCTCTCCAACTTTTAGGAAAGTTTTATTAAGAATTATCATAGCTTTTGTAGCTCATTTTTATTAAGAGTTACAATAAATAGTGGTGAAAACAACTTACTTTAATATGGATCTTAAGAAAATGTATACATGATTCTACCTGGAGGTTTCTTTGAAAGATCAATGTATAGACTAAAACAAGCATCCCACTAATGGTATGTAAAGTTAAACAATGCTAAGACATCATTTGGCTTTACTAAAATTGTTGTTGATCATTGTTTATACCTTAAAGTCAATGAGACTAAAGTCATAATTTTAGTCTTATATGTTGGTGATTTTCTCCTTGCAAGAAGTGATTCAGCTTATTACATGAGATAAAGGTTTTCTTTATCAAAACTTAAGATGAAGAATTTGAATGAAACTTTATATCTCATACGCATAAAGATTCATAGAGATAGGTCTGAAAAGATATTAAGTTATCTCAGGAAGCCTATGTCAAGACAGTTTGGAAAAAATTAGAATGCAAAGCTATTCACCTATAATGGTATAAATTATGAAAAAGATATTTCAATCTAAGTCAATATCTCTAAATAATTTGGAAAAAAGAGCATATGAAAGTCATTAAATGTGCATATAGTATTGTGAGCCTTATATATCAAGTTTATATGAAACTTGACATAAGGTTTATAGTAGAAGTGCTTGGCAGATATTACAGTAATTTTGGCCTTGGACTATGAAGCTGCCAAAGAAATTATGTTATAAAATAATATCACAGGCAATAAAGTTGAGATATTTTATATCTATTTTAAGAGTTGTCAACTAGGCCATTATAGATTTATTATGACAACTCTTATGTAGTATACTTTTCTAAGAATGATAAAAGTGAGAGTCGCAACAAGCAAATAGACATAGAGTAGCTTGCTATTAGAGACTCTAAAAAGAAGCAAGAAGTGGATATCCAACACATCAGTACAAATTTAATAATAGCTAATCCTATGACTAAAGCATTGCCAACAAAATAGTTTAAAATTCATGTGGATCATATGGAGCTAATTAAATTTTGTCAAGATATATTTTGGCTTGTTTGATTGTGTTAATTTTACATCTTTAGAGTTTATGGACTTGTTTCAGTTTATGCACATAAAGATTACATGTCAAGTGGACCTTGAATGATTATAGAAAATTCATTCATAAAGTATTATCTCATAAAGTGCTTTTTTAGAGATGATCATGCTCATAAAGTGCTTTTTTAGAGATGATCATGCATTATAATACATGAAAGGGAATATTCATTTTAGAATGCCACTGTAATGATTCATGCTATGTGAAATCTTTAATTGAGTAGGAGTTGGGCTATAGTAACTTACGGCCATGTTAAAGTTTTGGATTTAATTATCACCTATTCGAGTTCTTGGTTTATCATATGGGCCAAGTGGAAGAATGTTAGACTTTATGTGGCCCATATGATAATAAATGGACCAAGATAATTAAATCAAATTATTAAGGTAAAATTATAAAGTAAATCATAATTCAGTTTAACTACTCTAATTATAAGAGTTAAACTCTACTTCAGTAACTAATTATAATATAGATTCCTTGATGGTAGGATACAATTCTAAATAGTCTTCTAGTATAGGACCCTAGTCTAACCTATACAAATTGTCTGTACACCATTATAAGGTAATTATCAAGAAAAGGATATAGACTAGAAGGCTTATATAGGGTGGTCATTTTCTTGTACTTGGAGCGAGGCTAGATTCTTGATCAATAATGGCTAGAGGTACGTTTCATTTAAATTATTACAACCACCACCAAAGTGCAAACAAGATGAGTTAGAATAATGAAAAAAGGATACATATAAATATGCTATTCCATTACCTTGTGGGAAGAGGCATTAGTAAAATGATCATCATCTGATAGTAAGGAGCAATTCCTTTAAGTTATTGTCAACTTGTTGATTTGGAAGGCACCCTATAGTTTCTTGTTAGTGTACTTTTTGTTTTTGGATGCCATTTGCTAACCAACTTTCTTTCATTAATTGCTTCCTTGCCTACAAGCAGAACAAAGCTAAAGTTATTCCTTGCAGGAAAACAATGCACTGCACTAAGGTTACATTAACAACAAAAAGTACAATAGCAAGAAGCAAATAGTGATAACACGGTTTTATACATCTTTTAGCATAAAACCACTGAAAGGTCGCAAATCGACAAAATATTATATAAAATGATTGATTGTATGCATATTTCAAAAGATAAGATACAGTTTTAGATAAAACAAAAGATCCATATATCAAATCCCATCTTAAAATTAGAATGTGGTATTAGAGTTAGACTACATCCCAAATTATGATGCACATTAACTGTTTAATATTCAAAATTTCCTTCTACAAGATGGAAAGACAACACCAATTCAAACTAAATCCTGTAGACATTGGATCCAAACAATCTCTTGGATTTTCTCCTCTCGCTAGCTAAAAAGTTCATACTTTTGTTTAAAACCAAAACTCTAGAGGTAAGTTATTGTAGACACCTTATTTTATCTGGGTTAATTTTTAGCAATCTGGAGCATGGACGTAAGAGGGGGCGATGATTGTGTCGCCCAACGAAGAAGTATTTTGAGGACATCAAGAAGGCCTAAGGATCATATCAAAGGTAAATGCAAAGATGTTGCATCAAATGACGTAGTCCAAGGTATCCAGAGACAAAAGATATGAAAAAATTCATAATTTTACTTGAATGTATCGATACATGGTTCTCATGTATCAATACAATGCTTCAGCATGCTAAAAATTTGAAATGTCCCCATTTGTATCAATACATAAGCCTCTGTATCGATACAAGACCTTATGTATTGATACAATGCCATGCCAAGACCAAAACATGCATTTTGTAAAGGAATGTATCGATACATATATACATGTATCGGTACAATGGTTCATAGTATCGATACAATGGTTCATAGTATCAATTCAATGATCTTTGTATCGATACAATGTTCATTGTATACAATGGTTCATTGTATCGATACTATCAAGGTTTTTAGACCAAATATATCGATACATTATGCAATGTATCGATACATGTAGGCCATTTTCATGGTCCAAGCATTGTTAACTCATCCACCATTGATCCAAAACTCGATTGTGACTCATTTCTTTGCATCAAGAAAGATTAAAACACATGTCAGATTATGAATTTAGACTTTTGAATTAATCAAAACATTTTTTTTGAAGTTTAAATTGGATCAACAAGGGTTAATATCATATAATCACCCTACTCTCTAGTTTATTGGTCAATATCACCATCAGCCACCCTATTTGCTGTAAAATTATTTCAGCATTTAACCTAACCACCCTATGCCCATCACATTGGTAGCAAGTTGCTCTCTACAGCCACCCTATAGCCACTATGCTGACATCACCTTTTCCTCATTAAGAAATGGCCAAAAACACCTCTAAATTGGCTACAAAATGCTAGTATAAATGGACCACTTCTATCTCAGCTAGAAAAAGGTAAGATTCCAGCTCATTTTCTCTTCCAAAAATACATTCACACATAAAAAAAAAACCAAATCCTGTAGCTCTTTACTCAGCACCGAAAAATAGGCCTAAAACACTCACCTCTCAACCTCTACACATTCTAAAAATCACCCTTATCCATACCAGGACCAAAACTTCATTGTTTCTCTCTTTTTGTCGCTTATTTACAACAAGGAAAAGAGGGAAATTCAAGCCATCTCTGTTGCTCCAACTATTTAGGCAAAGTTGAAGTTTTGTTGGTATAACTTCCTACTCTATCATTTACATTTTCTATTTTTTAGTGCCTTCATTATTTTAGTGAGCTCTCCATGTTTCCATTACCCTCTTAGGATTATCATGCATTATTATGGCATTTGGTTGTGGTAGTTTAAGATTTGGATGCCTTAATGCCCCTTTTATGAGCAAAATGCCTTCTTTCATCCTCATTAGTTTGATATCTCTTGCTCATGCATTTTATGCCATGTCCATGCATCTTGTTATCCTTAGTCCATGTATGAATCATTAGCCTAACACACTTCAAGCACATTTACACATTAACTTGCATGAATGATTGTCATTTTCAGCATCCATAACATTTTCCTGTCAAAGTGCATAACACTTTCTTTGTCAGGCTATTAGTAAAATTAGCATCCCCATTCATGTTATATGCCATCCCCTTGTATGTTTGTTCTCAAAATGCATGTTTGATGGCTGATAAAAACTGATTTTTGAAACCCCCAAGCTAAGAATATTAACCTTAACCAATGAGGATTAGCATGGACTTAGTATTTTCCTTAAAGCTAACAAAATATCTTTAGGAAAATTAAATTTTTTAGATCTGGAATCTTGATTAAACAAGCTCAAATCTTCTGATTTTTAAATGAAAATGGTCTTACAATTATTCCCTAAATGTTTGTGCCTTTTTCTTGAGTCAAAACCGTGAGTGGTACAATCAACGAGCTGTTTCATCATCCCAAACTACTCCAAGGCTGTGCAAATGAGCTTGTGATGCTTATGCCACTCTTTCCCTTCAGTCATAGACATTTGAATGTCAATGACTCGAGTCTAGACTGGTAGACATAAAAAATAAGAGATATCCCCTACTTCGCTTTGTCCCCTGCTGGCAGCACAACTTTTGTAATTTTTTGATATTTTTTCTATCAAATCATATGAAATTATCTTTAAAACAATGTCTAATTCACCCTTGGATCATTCCTGATGAGAAAGTTATGATTTTTCAAGTCTAAACTGTCCAAAACCTTTAGAATCTGAACATGTATTTGGGCCATTCAGGACCATTAAATGATTTTTCCAAATTTTTCAAGAATTTTTCCTAAAAGGTTCATGAAATTCCCTTTTCAGAAAGGTATTGTTTGCAATTTTTTGATACCAAATGAGTTCAGAATGATTTTTCACATGTTGATACATCTTATCCCTCATATGCTCTGGCAGCAACGAAATTGATCCAAATTTGAAAATTTATTCCCTCAGAAAGTGACTTCTTAGGATATTAGGAATATTTTTATATTATCCCTTATTGAGTTAGCTTTCTAGCGTATCTTGTCCACCTTCTAAATCCTTCAAGTTAATTTAGAATAAATTCGGGAAGCAAGATAGCGCGATGTTATCCCCTGTTTTCGGTTATGGTCAAAATTAAATTGTCTTCCCGATTTTTGTCTCGAGACATTTGAATGCCTCTGTATCACCTCGATTAGACTCGAGAGCATGCATTGACCTCCCATTGGCTCGTATCAAGGCATAAACACACTTTACATCTTTACCATCCTCATTTACAATATTTCCTTTCACCAAAAGTCATCAAAATGCTCACCCATCTTCTAAATCACAAGATTTTATCAACTTAATTTTTCCAACTCGACTTCTTTAAAAAAGCATCAGATATACCACTTTCGGGGATACTCCAACCCTGACTTTCTGAGGGGATACTCTAACCCCACTTTTCATGATTGTCAAGATTTAAAAATTTTCTTTCGTAAAAAATTATTTGTCATTCATGGGGATACTCCAACCCCATTTTTCAACTACAATTAATCTTTTTTTCTCCTTATTGGATTTCCATGAATACGTTCAACAAACCTTGTTTAATCAAGAAACCTAGATACATCTTGAAAATTGTCGATTCGATTATTCCCAAATAATATATGCTAATTGCGAGATAAATTCCAATAGTCCATTCCTTTTCCTTATCATTGCATTGAATGATCCATGTTATGTTACTTCATTTATTGTCTTACTAATATAATTTCTTTGCGATGATTATTTGCATTGATATTTTTAAAACGTTTTAAATAAATTAAAGGTAATGTTTCACGCAGGTATCTCTCTAATGCCTAAGGTGGAACATTCCATTTTCAAAGTAAAATCCAGAGGTCATTTATCAAAAATCTCTATGTTCCCTATCTCTCCAGGGTGTATATGAGATTAAATCTTTTTCATCAAAATGTGGGTTTGTATTTCTATAAGATTTATGCATTAAAAGGGGTTATATCGAAATAATGACAAGATAAGGTTGAAATAATCAAAAACGAGATAAGACATAGCTAGTAAAGTACCGATTTCGAGCATCGCAAAGAGGTTCGTACCTTCTCGCGCGTAACTAATTCCCAAACCCAAACAGTGAATCTTTGCATTACATAGACCACGGGATCGATGTTTTGAGTTTCGTAACTCAAAACATAGGTTTCAATAGGTATCCAATTATGCCTAGCTTGAAATGATCGGTGGTGACTCCAAATGTTGGCCATTTCGTGATGGTCATCTGAAACCAATAAGATGAGTGATTCGTCTTAAGGTCCCCTTCACTGTATCATAAGTCGAGAATCCATACATTTTCATTCTCATCACATTGCGAAAGAAAAGTCTCAGTCAAGAAGACATTTCCAAGTCGGGAAAATATTTTAAGTTATGTGCACCTATAGATCCATGAGGGTCCACCCCGGGGTACGTTGTGATAGCTATAACTAACACAAACTTAGGAATTAATAATCTCATTGATTGACCATAAAGGCATGGAATTGGAAACCATTTAAACTATACACAATTACTTGATTTGAGATGACTGGTCAATGAGAAATTAACTAGAAGATTAAGGTTATTCTTTTCATAGATTGAAGTAGAGTAGAAGTCCAGCAACCTCAAACTTCATTCAGTTTTAGAATATCTTTTACAACTACCAAAGCAAAGAAAAGTCTAACATCTAAATAAAATTAGCACCCATTTACTCTAATTGGTACTCCTACCAGCTATAAAAGGGTTTAAAATATCTAGTATTTATTATGACTAAGAAGGTATGTTTAATTGGCTATTGTGACCCAAGAATAAACGTTGTGCAACTTCTCATTCACAATGCACATTGAAACAAGACAACGACAACAAATAAAGCCTTTTGAGAAATTTATAAATGAAATAAAATCACTACACCTTTCCACAATTTTATAATTATTACCACTCCTTCTTTACCTTTATGATCCACTATAAAAAATTACACTAAAAACTAAAAACCTCCTTAGATTATGATGAGAAATCTAGGATGCATTAATGAATAATAATTGAAATGTGTTATATTAATTTAAATAGCTATCTTAATTCCAAGGGGACAATCCGATGGTTAAAGCTTAAGACTTCGTATAAAAGGTCTCAAGCTGGAATCTTGGGATGGGTACGATGGGATTAAAGGGATAAAAAAGGGCTACCTCCCATTGTATAGTTCAATATCACATGTAAAACCAGAAAACAAATAAATGGTTGTCCTTTTGTATTCAGCAAAACTTTTTTCCCCTAATTGCAGCTATTATCCAAAAATTATTACCATTAAATTTCAAATCTGTAACATTAAAAAAAGTTGAACTAATTCATATCTTAAAGATACATTCTCAACAAACCAAAAACAGATAAAAGAAAAAAGCTTCAAATCTCAAGGTTCATAACTTCTAACAATAATTCTACTAAACAAATGAGTAAAATGCATAACCATTTATGACAAACGTGACATTTCTGCAATATTTCATTTTCACCCACTACATTTTAAAAATATTCTAAATGAATCCATTTCGTAAACCATTGTGATGCAAGAACATTGATAATTAAGAGTTTTGTTTCATTTTAAATTCTGTTAGAATAAAGTAATTCATTTAGATCTCTATTTAGGATTTTTTTATTTGAAGAATTTTAGTTTAATTAGATTATTGTTTAGGATAAGAGTTTTAGTTTGGGGTAAGTTTTATGATTAAGCTTAGTTTTAGTTTAGGATAAGTTTAAGCTTGATTAGTATTCTACTCGAAATAGTAATCTTGTAGAAGTAGGAGTTCTAACCTATTTATATGCATATAGGTAGTTGCTACAATATATTTGATTATTATTTTATTATTTTATCTTTCTTTTCAGAGCCTAATTCTCTCTACAACATTATTTTTCTCGACTATTTTTAATTCTTTTGTGTTCTACCTATTCCTATCATCTTTACCTTACATCAATTTGGTATCAGAGCCATGGCAGGACGTGCAAGAGGCTGGGGAAGAGGGAATTAGGAATAGAAGACAGAGTTGATCGAGTTGAGGTGCATGGTGGAGGATTTGTTGTGGGCTATACAACCTTTGTGGGGACAATAAATGTGGGAGCCTGAATAAAGATATTAGAAGGTGACCATAATCTTTTTGACTTGTCGAAAGGTGGTCTTAAAGATGTTTAAAATGAAAGAGAGCCTGAAAACCCTTTTCATAATGTTAGACCTACAAACTTTACAGTATAAGGTGGATTAAAAGATTGACTATCGCATGCTCTCAAGTTAACGGAAGAAGGAGCAAAGATCCAAGTAGATGACTTCCATAGAGAGTTACATGTAAAAGATTATTTGGATTGGGAAGCCACTGTTGAGAATTACTTTGAGTGGAAACCTATGGCTAAACCTAGGAAAGTACTTTTTGTAAAGCTTAAGTTAAATAGTGCAGCACTTTAATGGTGGAAAAGAGTTAAAGAACAGCAGTCAAGTCAAGGCAAGAAAAAATTAGCAGTTAGGGACACATGAAAAGGAAATTACGGAAGTAGTTTTTGCCACCAGATTACACTATTAAACTATATAAAAAATTTCATTTGCTAAAGCAAAACGAAAGAATGGTTGAACACTACACCTCTGATCAATTTATCTATTGGAGTAGGATTAAATAAAACTAACGAGCAGTTAATGTCTCGTTATATTGTTGGTTTGGATCAAAGTATTAGAGAAAAGCTAGGGGTAGTTCGTATATTCAACTTGAAGGATACGTGCCAATATGTCGTACAAGCTGAAAAATAAGTATTACACTATAGTGCAATTAAGCCTTTATTTGGTAAGATTATTAGCGCTTCTCAAGGCAATTTTAGCAGTAAAGAAGTTTTTTCAACCAGCAAAGTTAGTAGGGGGAATGTAGTAGGAACCAGCATGGTTGACAAAGGAAAAGAGGTCAAAGGTAGTACCTAACCCAACATTGTAGGGTGAGTAGCGTATCTGAAATCAGGTGTTTTAGTTGTGGAAAAAGTGGGCATGCATTTTATGCCTATCCTAAAAGAATTACGAATTTCGTTAAACTTGATGATGAAGATCAAGTACAACTTGATCCGATCTATGATGAGTACGTTGAGTTTGAAGAGGAAGTACACAGACACCCAATACAAAGAGAATCTTTAATGCTCAGAAGGGTTATGATGCAACCAGTCAAGATGATAGAAAGGACTAAAAGAGGAAATGTATTTTTAGGACATGTGTTAGGTGTAGAGATAAAATGTCTAATGCCATTATTAATGGGGGTAGCTTAAAAAACTGAGTTTCTAAAAAAATCATGGAAAAACTAAAGCTATCTATAGAAAAACATCTTTATTTGTATAAGATTCAATAGGTTAAACATGGATTTGAGATACCCGTAAAATTTTAATGTTTAGTCAAGTTAACTAAGGGCAATAACGTGGATAATGAGGCATTATGTGATATGGTACAAATAGATGCGTGTCATATTCTTTTGGGATGACCTTGGTTATTTGATCATGATATGCAGCATTAGACCAAAGAAAAATACTTATTCTTTTCATAGAGGTGGAAGAAAATAACGTTGCAACCTCAAAAGGAAATAGTAACGCACAAGAATGACAAATTGAATGGGTGTTTAAAGGTAGTATGCTATTTATCAATCTGGTAAGGGAAGTTCTCAAAATACAGGGCTGCATACTCTATTACTAGAACCAAATTTGCCTTGGATTCATTTGAATATGGATTGTATGGCTTTGTCAAAGACTTCAAAAGGGCATGACTTAACTTTGTAGTCGTAGATAGATTCTCTAAGATGGCCCATTTCATTCCTTGCTTTAAATAGCAGATGCCTCTCACATTGCTAATTTATTTCTCAAGGAGGTAGTACGTTTGCATAGAGTTCCAACATCTATTGTTTCTGTCAGAGAGTTAAGTTTTTGAGGCATTTTTGGAGGACTTTATGGTGTAGGATGGGGATAGATTTGAAGTATTCTAGCACATGTCATCTTTAAACAAATAGTCAGATTAAGGATATTAATCATAGTTTGGGAAACTTGCTATCGTGTTTGGTCAGAAATCATATGAAGGGTTGGGATTTAATTATTCCGTAAGCTAAGTTCGCTTACAAAAATTTAGTTAATCGAACTGTTAAGAAGACACCTTTTGAGGTTGTTTATGGCCTTAAACCTAACATGTGCTTGATTTGGTGCCTTTACCTCAAGAAGCTAAGGTGAGTGATGATGGGGAAGCTTTTGCTGAACACATTCGTAGCATTTATAAGGAAGTTCAAGATGCATTGAAAGCTAGCAATGCAGCATATGCTAATGCAAGTAATCAAATAGGCGCTTTAGAGAATTCAAAGAAAAGGATTGGTTGTTAGTCAATGTAAGGAAAAAATGTTTCCTTAAGATGCCTATCATAAGTTAAAGTCTAAGAAGTTTAGGCCATGTAAAGTGCTTAAAAAGTTAAGTTCGAACACCTATTTATTGGAGTTGCCTACTGGTTTGCTGATCAATCCTATTTTTAATGTCTCAAATTTGTACAAATTTAAGGGATTTAATGAGGAAGAACCAAGTGCAGTTGTTGAACAAGTTGGCCAACTTTTTACCAAGCAAAATGACATCGTCCAAGAAGTTCTCGATGTCGAGGAAGTAACATCTGAGAGGGGAAATACTTATCAAAGTTTCTTAATAAAATGAAAACCAGCTTGTGAAAGTACCTAGATTTTGGGGGAAGAATTGAGGAAGGTTAATCCAAAAATGTATGAAGAGGTGGCTAAGGTCTTTTCTAAAGATATTACCAATCTTTCAATCGGGGGAGAATGCTACAGGAGCATTAATAATTAAAAGTTTTGTTTCATTTTAAATTCTGTTGGCATAAAGTAATTCATTTAGATATCTATTTAGGATTTTTTTTATTTTAAGAATTCTAGTCAAATAGATTATTGTTTAAGATAAGAGTTTTAGTCTGGGATAAGTTTAATGATTAAGCTTAATTAGTATTCTGCTAGGAATAGTAAATCTTGGAGTAGAAGTTCCAGCCTATTTATATGCATTTAGGTATTTGCCACAATGTATTTGATTATTATTTTATTATTCTATCTAAAAGGTTTCTTTTTAGAGCGTAATTTTCTCTACAACGTTATCTTTCTCGACTATTTTCAATTCTTTTATGTTCTAGCTATTCTTATCATCTCCACCTTGTATCACACCGTTCAAAACCAAAGAAATATGTAATCTCTACACCATGTTGACTTTTATGGGGCATAAATCCTAGATAAAAAAATGTCAAATGGGTTGAGCTATATTTTTGGCCATATGAATGTTTGCACGGTGTTTAGGTAATAGTTTGCTTAGGATTTTTAATGGTGGTGGAGCGAATGGATGTTTGGTGTATTTTTATAAGGTTATGGTCAAAAAAATAGTTTTAAAGATCATGAATGAAATGAAACATTGTACTAAGGTAATAAATGTATGGTGCAATTTACTAACTAAACACTCAAAATAGTCAATTCAAAGTTTAAAACTTCTTTATAAACACATCCAACCACTTGAGCAAAAAAAATTGATAATAAAGTCCACCAAATCTCTAAGTGAATTGTTTAACTAAAACTCAACCTACCATTTTTTTCATTAAAATTTACATATTCCAAATATTTAAAAAATTAAACAATTAAGTCTATAAATTGATCTATAATTTCCAATGTTTGAAATTAAACAATTAAGTCTATACATTGATTTAACATTTCCAATGTTTGAAAGAGGAAATGAAGGGTAAATAGAGTGCAAACTAACTAAAGATTGGAAATAAAGAAAAGCCAAAAATTAACCTAGTTTCCCTTGTATATTTTCTAAACACTTAGAGAATCTTAAATCACCTGAGTCGCCAATGCTACCACCATTCCCCAGCCTTAACCAAAGAGAAAAAAAGTAACTAAAGCCCCAAAAAAAGAATTAGAATAACTTATATATATATATAAAAGGAATAAAAATAGCTAAATATATATAACCTGAGACAAATGGGTTAGCATGAGATCTAGCTAAACTAGCCTTCATGAGAGCATAGTAAATGCAAAGCCTGGTAGCCCAAAGTAATAAAGCCTGAAGCAAGGAAGCATGAATTCGAGTTATTCCTTGGTGACGCTTGGGCGATTTGATATTGGAAGGTTGAAAAAGATAGGAAAAAGGGTTTGGGAAGTAAAAATGAGGGTTTAAGTGGTTTAAGTTAGAGGATGGTTTGGGAAGAAAGGAAGGTGGCTGAGACAAGACTCAAAGAGAGTAGTATTTCTTTCTTAACATAATTTTTTTGGCTTTAGGTTGGGTATGCACTATGCTTTGCAGATAGAAAAAAATATTGTTTTCAAAGTTTGCTATCTACTATCTAGGAGGTATTAATTTTTGAGTAAGAATGGTGTCATTTGAGTACAATAAAAATGTTATTATTATTAGATTATCCATAATAATAATAATAATTTTTTAATGCAAGGATTGTCGAATTTGTTAGCCATATTAGCTTTGAATTAATCTCAGTTTTGATATAACTAAAACTTAAGCTTAATTAGCTTTTGTTTAAATATTTTCAAGATTAGTATTTTTCCATGAAATATTTTGTAACACTTTGAAAAATACTAGAATGTGTTTTA
>JAQSVH010214025.1:0-14557 GCA_029448705.1 Adansonia digitata
GGCTTAGCTGAACATCATATGGGAAAACAGTTACGTGCTTGAAAGAGCTTTAAGAATCCACAACGTTGAAGAGGATTAAGCAGAAGGAAGATTAGATTGAGAGGAAAAAAAAAAATATTTTAAGTGAGAGGTTTTGTGATTTAGATAGACTTGTGTACACAATTCCGTAAAGATTTGAGAGAGAGAGAGATAACAGACGGAGAAATCAAACTATTTTTAACAAGTTCTTTAATTGGAATTGGAAAAGTGAAACAGTATCTTATTACTACTACTACTACTAATAATAATAATAATAATAATTTTATACCGATCAATGTATACTGATGTATACGAGTGCAAAATTAAAACGATGGGATATTTTCATTTTACCTTAAATTAATGTTTATTATCAATAATGATCCGATATTGAAATATGTCGGCACCTTGCTTTTCTTTCTTATTGTTTTCCACCAATTTCTCATTTTCATATTTTTTTAGCAGGTCGCGAATTTTTTATCATTGATTATATATACTGAACCGTATCAATCTTTTTGTCACTAATTATATACATTCACGAGTGTTACATGTATTGAACCGTATCAATTTTAAAATAAAATAAAACGATATTAATAATGTATTATTTTAATTTTTATATTGATGTATATTAATTTGTATCGAATTATATAAGATTTTAATTTTTTAATTTTAATTTATTTATTTTTAAATTAATTTCTAATACTTTTTTTTAATTTTTTTGTACTTACATTTAAAAAATATATATTCTTTAAATTTGGCTGTTGAACATAATTAATAATAATTTATTATATTTTTAAAATTTTTTATACTTATTTATTTCAAATTTAAAAGTTTTGAATATTAAATTTAAATATATTAATATGTATATAATTAAGGTATATTTGCCAAGCTATAAACTTATCCATAAAAAAAATCTTTGAAAATAAAAATAAATTTAAAATGATACATTAAAACACACTAATATTAATAAATATTAATATCAAAATAAAAAATAATGTACCAATCGATACTATATTACTTTGTTATTGACCCATAGTTCAAGTTTTTTTCTCCATCTTTTCCTTTGCTACATTTCTGGTTATGAATAGAAAAATTGTATTCTCTATAGTCTATCCCCCTTTAAGAAAAAATTATAATTTATTTTATCTTATATTAAAATCTTAAATTTTGTTCCAAATTAATGTATCAGGATTGTTCTTACCAAAAACCAAAACAATTATAAAAATAATTTTAATATAAAATTTTAAATGTTAAAAAAAAAAATCAAAATCATTGAATCGCTCCGAAAACCAAAGTCTCTTCACTCTTTTTTGCTGTGCATTTTCATTGAGTTGCACCAGCACAATGTTGACTATAAAGAGGCAACTATGCCTTAGTCTTTTTTTTTTGTTTTTTTGGTTGTCTGGTTGAGAAAAGCTCCAGCTATGCCTTCCTTTTAGTAGCATTTTCTCATTATTAGTACAAATTAAATATTGTATCACAAATTCATAACTATGTGCAATATGTTATTTTTTTCATTATGTTTAAAATTAAAATTTTTTTATCTGCAACTTTTTAAAAATATTACAAACTCATTAATTTCGGTAATTGTCAATAAAATTTGATAAAATATGTCACATCATCATCCGATGTATTCCGTAATGTTGTCCATTTATAACTACATTAAAAGGTATCCACAAAAGCACGAGGAAGCTTTATTTGGGATTTTGAAGAGACTTTTTTGTCGCCTAATACATGTTATAAATTTTAGTTTTAGGGATAATTGTGATATCCAAGTAATAATTTAAGGTTGATTTGGATTTTTGACATTTGAATTTGAAATTAATTAGGTAATTTTACAATATTTTTAGTGTTTATTTTGTTTTTCATTTGTATTAATAATATATTTTAGTATTAATTATTTTAAGTTTAAATAATATTGGGTTTGAGTTTCTTTTAGATTTATATTTTTTTTTGAATTTATTTTTTTAATTTTAAGTATTTTTTGAGTATATACTTTTCGATTGAATCGAGTTCAAGCAATTTTTTTTAAATCATTACAACCTCAAGACATTTTAATTTAAAACTCTTTCAATTATGACGCGCAAGAATGAGCTAACAACAAAAATTAAAAAAAAATGAGATTAGAAAATTTCATAGCAAAGCATTAAATATATGTTTGATATCTTCGAGGTAAAACAGACAAGGTTCCATGTTATCTCCACGCACAACCAAACAAAACTTTGAGATTTAAGTATACTAATTAATTAGTAGAATCCTGAGAGAGACGTGTGCAAGTCGTAAGCAAGATCCTACGGGTATCTTAGAAATATATGGTGAAAATTTAAAACAAAAATATTTTTTTTATTTTTAAAATTTTTATGATCATATAACATATTTATCACATATTACGTTCTCATTGATTATTTAAATATCATTTTAATATTTGATTAATAATATTAATCTAAAAAATTAATATATTTTGACAAATAAAAATTTAGATATTAAATTGATATTTTTTTTAAGCAATAAATTAAAAATTAAATTAAAATACAAGAATCAAATAAGTATTTAACCTAATCCAATATTATTTTAATTTTATCAAAAGTGAGAAGTCCGCACCAATTGATCATCTTTACTCTTAGTTCATTGTATCACGTCGTTCATTATAAAAAAGGAAAACACATTGAAAGCGACCTCAAATTGATAAAGAAAGACCATCCCTAAGTCTTCCTTTTTTTTTTTTTTAAAGCTTTTGAGCCATGATAATTAGACAAATATTAACTACATTTACAAGAAAGGAAAAAAATGGAAGAAAAGACAATAATGCATTAGGTAGGTGCCTTGAAACATGTAGATGAACGGAAATTATTGAAAGAAACCAATTGCGGTAGTGGAGGAGAAGATGCTGAGATATTGTATAAGAAATTAACGAAGTTACAAAAGAAATGGTGATTCTTTTTAGGAAAAATAATTAGTGCATAGTAATATAGTGATTCTTGTTTTATTGATTGACTATGTCTTACAAGCACGGCAAGTTGTTTGCCCTCTATCTTTACAATTTATCAATATATAGACAAACGACTTGAATTTGATTATACACATAATATTAAATTGGGGTTGTTGCCATAACTTTCTTTTAAAATAATGCATAGTAATATATGGTGTTCTTTCGTTATTTTGTTGGCGACGCTTTACAGGCATGGCAAGTTGTTTGCCCTACATCTTCCAATTTATCAATATGTATACAACCAGCTCGCAAATAAATGCACTATCTTATGTAACACTTATTACGAGGGTGAAAAATTATAAAAAATAAAAAAATATAAATAATTCAGGTGCAACAAAAAGAAGTTGCATAACCATAAAAAAGCATGGATAATTAGATAGTGTTTTCTTTTCAATTAAATGTGTGAATAAATCCAAACGAATAAATATTTAAAAGTTGATATTAAGTGATAATTTTATTTTATTTTTTATAATTTATTTTGGGTTTTGTATAAATTTATCATCTAAGTTAGTGTTACTTGATTTCATTAGACAAAATTCAATCAAAGACTTTATTAATAATATAAATTTTTAAGTTTTGGTTGTTGCCATAACATTTTATAATTTTCTTATAAAATATCTTATGCTCGAGCACCAAAAGCGGGTTGCCAAATTAGAGAAATAAACATATAAATATATTTAAAAATTTTTAAGGCATAATAAAATTAAATTAACTCCCCAATTAAGTTAAAAAAAAATCTAAATCCTTTCCTTTTTTATTTGCATCAATTTTATGTCAATTTGGGCAAATTTAAACAGAAATCGAGTATCTAACACACGTCATGCGACATGGTATCTGTGCGCAATGCAAGAGCGGAACAATTCTCATCCTTCACCCCGTCCTACGTGCTCTTCACATGTGTAAAAAATGACAAAGGCATTAACCCAAATGGATCCCGATTCCCCTCCCCCACCCCCAACAGGAAAAAAAATCAAATGCGAGGATTTGATCAAACAAGATTTTTTTTTTAAATCATCATTCTTTATTATAAAAAATTATACGCTTTTTTTTATTCATTTTACATGTATTTTTTTGCTACAATCTTATAATTAATATATCATGATACAATATTACGTTGGGTTCGATTACTTAGAAACATAAATGGATTCCACATAGTACTTTGATGGCCTGCACTATTTACAATTGTAATTGATTCTTTACCGTAATAATTTTAAGTGATATATAATATATATCGATAATAAATCATACTCTATTATTTATTAAAAAATATAATTATTATATTTAATTTTAACATTTTTATTTATTTAATAATGAGATATTGTAACATTAATCGCAAATAGTAAATAGCACATGACAGGACATCAAATATAAAATTTTTTAGTTCATTTCAGATGCCACTTGGAATTTTACTTCAACATGTCAGCCACAACGTGACATAAATTTTCCCTTGACTACAAATGGAGCCGCCAGTCACGATGGATCATGTGATTAATTTATATATGATTTTTTTTAATATAAATTGACATAAAAAATTATAATTAGAGAATTAAATTGACGCAAATAAAAGAGTACATATGGTTATATTAAATTGTGGCGGTTGCCATAACCTTTTTTTTTCTTATAATTTCCACACACAGTGTCTAATTATTCTCATGCACCAAGAGTGCTTAATTAGAGAAACACACACACACATATATATATATATATATATTCCCAATTAGACTAAAGGCAGGTCAGATTGGATTCAGATCGGACTTGAGTATGATCTTAATATTAAATACGCTTGTTCAAGCCTACCCGATCTAAAATATAAGCCATAAGATCGCCCATGTTTGTAAACAGATAGTTCAAGCTCATTTAAGCTCGCTCATATTATATTTTTTATAATTTCTTTTTTAAAAAATATATTTTTAAAAAAAATTTAATCTTTATTAATTTAATATTTTTTATTAAGTTTATAAATATAAATAATTTAACTTAATTTTTAAAGTTTACACTATAATATTACATATATATTGTTTATATGACAAAAATTATATAATACATAAAATATAAAATAAATATATATAATGTAATAGTAAAATGTGTTGGGTTGGGCCAGGCTCGAGCTTTGAAAGTTTGAACCAAAGCCCGATCCATTTTTTTAATCAGGCCTAATTTTATTATCCAAAATTATTTTTCGGATATAATATTTTAGTCCAAACCTTCTCAAATATCGGACGAGCCTTCGGGTTTGAGCTGATAGCTCGACCTTTGAGTAGGTCTAATCCCAATTTAGTTTAATTTTAAAATTTTGAAGCATAATGATAATTATGTAGAAGACAATATTATCTAAATCCTTATTATTTTATTTGCATCAATTTAGCCCTCCAACCACAATATTATGTCAATTTACCTAAAATTTAACAGAAATCAATCACCTAAGACACGTGATCGAAGGTTCCGCTTATGCTATGTGGTGATGAAGGTTAAAGCCTTTGATCAGTCCCTGGACTATAACAATTCATTTTCTCTATTTTAATTTTTATATTTTTGAATATGTAGCGAAATAATAAATTAGTTAACGAAATTCATGTATTATAGGAAACAGCAAATTAATTCTGCACTCTAAATCTATATAATTTAATTTTTATACTTTTGACATTTAAGTAACAATGTAAAATTATTTATGATTGTTAACATTTTCTACTGAAATACTGACGAGATAAATTGACTTGCATGATGATTTTAAATTATTTGTCTTTGACCAGATTTGGGACCAATACTTGATAATCATAGGTCGAATGCTCAATTTTTTTTTTGCAAAATTCTCATATCTATGAATACATGTGCTTGAAAATGTATAAATTTACTCTTTTTGTGTAGATTCCGAGGTGCCTTTTAGGCGATTTTATGAGATGATGACAGAACGGGGCTTCTCTCAGCTTCTTTCGCAAGAGACTTAAAAAATGCTGCCAATGGTTACCTTGTCGATGATTGTTGCATATTTGGAGCAGAGGTTTTTGTACTTGAACGTCTGCCAAATTGGAGCAACTATCAATGATTGAGAATCCTATCGGCGGAACAATTACTTGGAAGATTGAAAACTTTTCCAAATTCGACCAGAAATATTACTATTCTCTTGAAAATTCCGTCGATGACATAAAATGGTATAAATGACGCTGAATGTTCGCCTTTTAACCTTTCGTTTTTCTAGTATATTATGATTTTCTATTATACAATTGAGTTTTTTTTTCTTTTTGATAATAAAACAAGTTAGGTAAATGCCGTCTTTCATGGCGTTTTCATATTGATTACATGAATTTATTAGTTTTTCCTTAAGAATGTTTAGTAGTAGACCTGTCCATAGGATGAGTTGCTCATTTGACTCAGATTTTGGACAAATCTTTCATCTATTCAAGTAGTCTGGTCCAGCTTAAATAAATATTAAATAATCAAAAAATATTTTTATTTAAATTTAATTATAAAATATATAAAAATATTCATATAAAATAATTTTTTTTATTTTTATTAAATATAAACAGTAACAAGAAAATATGAGCGGCTTGAGCTAAAAATAAACTTATGCAAAAGATTTAAAATTTTTTTAAAATGCAATTTGACTCGTGAAAACTTTTATTGATTCAGTGGCGAGGATACTCAGTTATTTCTTTTTCCTAAGTATGAGCCCTACAAACTTCCACCAAAGCGTGAATTATTCGCAAAATACAATCTACGATCTAATCACTTGGAAGGGATAAGTAAATTTCATATCTCAAAATTTTCTTCTTTTTTTTTCTTTTATTGTAGACATAGAGTAACTAAATTTCTACTTGAATTTTTTTAAAAAAAATTATATGCTTTGAGAAGATTAATTTTTTTAATTTTAATTTTTTAAATCGATTCAGATAATATCAATTTCAACCTCAGATCGACTTGGACGGGCATGCTTTGCCGATTGCTAGTTCTATTCCCAGCAAGCCAGCCGCGTTATCCCACCCAAGGCACGGTCCATATGTCAAGTTCCCTTTTAACACTTGCTCTTCCTCGCTAAAATCATCTGTTTTCCGCCAAGAAGATCAATAATATTAGTTTCTATAATAATCCATTTTTAATTCATCTTAAATTTTTTATATTTAAAAGAGAGGTGTGTCCAACATAATGGATCAGCTGGAGGAGTTTTAAATTTACAAAAAGACCATTTATTTTTAGTGGTTGCATGGCTTACATCCGTCGCTACAAAAATTTCCAATGAAGGAATTTAATACTAAGTAATAGCATGGAATCGTAAGGAAACTCATACTCAACGGTATATCTTCTTCTATATATAGTCATCAATGAAAACAAAATATAATTAAATATTATAAATTCTCAATTATCATGAAAGATCACACACAAGACGTCTCAAATGAAGATGATTTGTTTCTTTCTTCAATTTATCATCTTTCGTTATTTTTATGGATTTTATCAAAAATTTTTTTGCATTTGAAATTATCAGGGTGTAATTTATGATTAGCATGATGATCCGAATCGAAGAGATTTTGTCAGGTTATGATGGACTGTATACTCAAAATATATGAACCATAACTATATCCCAAAGCTTTTTCTGTTGATTGAAAATGATTTTTATCGTTAATTTACAGGAATCACAAGAAGGGTAAGGTATCTTCCTTCAAATCATTTCTCATTCAAAATGGAGTCATCCTCGTTATTTACATGGGCCCAAAGGTATTCTAGTACTTAAAAAAAAAAAAAAATTATTTTCAAGTGCCGATTCATGGACTGGGACTGGTTTTCTTGTTGGTTTTTTACATGGGCCCAATGATGTACGTTATCTTACTAATACGATAGTAATATCTAAACTTTTTATTAATGATATATTCAATATTTTTTTCAAAAATAATTTATTTTATTTCAAAAGGTATTTAGAATATTATTATATTTTTTTGGGAAAAAAAATCGAATTCAACTTAGTGGACGAGAGATAATGGGCTAATTATTGAGTCAAATACTAAGGATGCAATAAAAGAATGCTTCTATTGTTATATTATTAAAAAAAAAAAAAAGAATTCTAAATTTTTAGGTTGGTTAAATTTGGCTCTTCAAAATTTGGTGCAATGTATATCAATATTTTAAAGATTTCTATCAAAGCTTCGGTTAAATAATATGTATTAGAAATCCGTTACAAATTATTTAATTATTATTTTAAGAAAATTTTTTATATTTAATACATTAATGAATTTGAGGGGAAAAAAAAAAAACTTTGTTTTGCAATTTTTTCCTACTTAAATGTAACTTTAAGTAGTACTACTAAATATTGGTTATCATTTGTCTTTTATCAACTTCAATAATGGGTTATAGATTTAAAGGTTTTTTTCTTTTAATGAAAACTGCTATTGAAATTTTCATACGTTTAAAAGAAACCAATGTATACATTGAAAATCTTAAGTTGTTATGCCACTGTTCATAGCTTGTTCTTGGAAACTTTTAAAACTTAGTTATAAATTATACAAAGCTAAAGTTAATTTTCCAAACTTAGTTATAACTGATGTATTTTGGCGACAAGCTTAATTAGTAGTAACAAAATTAAAGAGACTGCGAACGTTACATTGTTTGGCGTTAAGCTTAGGCGTGGGTGGAAGATTCAATATACTAGATTTCTGGCCTAAGACAAGGGTTTCTCTTCATAGACATTGGAAGAAGCATTTCCAGGTCACTGAGGGTCACGAGAACTGTGTGTGTTCGTTAATTAGAGCATCAAATAGAGTGAAAGAGGAGAGATTGAGCAAAACCAAAGAGCGCACTGACTTTCTCAATGCCGGTACTGATACCGCCTCCACTGCTTTACAGTAGAATATGGCAAATATGGTGAAATATATACATGTTCGATAGAAGCTATTCATTGAGATTAAAGGGGTTATGGGAGATTGAGAGCAAGATCGAGTCAGGGAAGATGATTTGCAGAAGATGCCTTATTTGAATGCAGTGATCTTGGAATGGCTAGGAAGACATCAATACTTTGTTCTGCCTTATACTGTGAGGGAAGACACCGTCCTAGGAGGATTTCTTGTGCCCAAGAATGTTACTATTAATTTACTGCTAGCAGAAATGGGGTGGGATCCAAAACTATGGGAGGATCCAATGGCATTTAAGCTTGAGATGTTATCATAAGCAATTGGCAACAAGACTGGGAAAGTGATGCACAATGGGGGGTTAACTAATTTTCTGGTACTTTTCAATTTTGTGATGCACGACAGTGAAGGCTAAGAATACAGAAGAAGGACAAGATAATATCTGTATAATTAACCATAGCTTTATATGGGTCTGGTATGTAATTAATTCTTGTTTCCCTGACAAATCAACATTATCTCCATCCACAGCATTCCAATCAAAAGCCTTAGGATCCAATCCCATCTCTGCCACCATGAAATTTATCATACCTCTACTGGGCAACAAAAATCATTGAAAACAACATCTCTTGTAACTTTGTGGCAAAAGAAAATGCACAGGTGGTGACGCCTTAGAGCTTCCAAAACTACCATTTTCAGATAAGGCATCTTTTGCAAATCATCTTACTTGATCTCCTCTTCTCCTCCTCCAACAACTCCTTTAATATCCATAAATAGCTTACGAGGATGTTCCACCAAATTTGCCATAATCCATTTGAAAACTATGCATGTAGTATCTGTGCCTGCATTAAGAAATTCTGAGCAGACACTGACCATTTTCCCCTTCATTTAGTTTCCTTTTCTCCTCGAGGAGTTTTAGCTCCAACAAAGTATCCACATATGATAAAATAAACTCATCTTCGCTCTCTTTATCCTCTTTCACCTTGATCAAGTTCCCTTGCTTTGCCTTCTCTCTTGCCCTTATCAACGGGGACCAACACATTTTCTAGATTTTGTCCAGTTCGCATGAACTTTTTCCAAAACTTGTAAAACAGAATCTTTGTAAATCTAGGCCGGACACAGAGTTTTTTGAAACCTCCAAATTTCACTAGCAAGTCACGCTGAACATCCTCAACTCTTCTGATCTGTTGTTCTTCAAGCTTATCACCAAAGCACATAAGGGCCAATACGCAAAACATAGCATATCTAAAATGATCCACCACTCGGAGGGGTTGACCACTAATTTAGTATGTTCCTTAAGAAAATTCGCTGATCCAAAATTATTATTTTTACGACAAAATCGAGAATTTTCTTCTGGAATGGATCTTGGTACATAGAAATGGTGAAATAAATAAGGGTGGAAATAAGGTTCAAATTACTATGACTTTGAAATTGACTAATTAATTACTTAAATTAATCGAATAGACAGAATATATAATTGATAATCAAAATGAACCAAATTGATTTAAATTGATTGATTCTGTGGGCCTATTAAGTTTATACATTTTATTCGTCCATTTTAAATGAATAAAGGTTTAATTCAATTTTATTTTCAAAAGTAAAATCAAGTTGTTAATTGGGAAGATTCTTCGGAGTTCTTCTATCTAAGCAAACAGATACGAAAAGAAGAAATAAAGCAAAAATTAAGGAGTTCAAAATAGGGAAACAATCGCTCAAAAAAACAAAAAAGGAAACAAATCAGTTGGTTGATGGATGAAGAAATTCACCCAAATACAATTATTAACTAGATTTTTCCACAAAAAAAGAAAAAACACACATTGTCACATTCAAAAATGATTTTATAAAAAAATTGAGAAAGGCAAAATATATTTGTTTTCATTGACTAAGTGTATTTATAATTATAATTGGGAAGTGATAGATACAAGAATTATTTACACAAATTATCTATATATATTACTTAAAAGGTTAAAATTATTTTTATATAAGATAAAAGATAAAAATGAGGATAAATTAATTTACAATCTTAAACAACTACTTTTATTATTGACATGATAAAGATTGTACTACTTCTATACAACATGGAAGCTTGGGATTGATTTGGATATCTGGATAAGAATAAGGACAGATGATCTGATTATAAGTGCTGAGTAGAAAAGATATTCACACGCCCCGCAAGATGGAAGCTATTGGAAACCTTAATCTTGGACGAAGAAATAAATAAATAAATAGGAAACGTGATAATTTTTCAATCATATTTAAGAAATTAAAAAGCTTTATTGTCAATATACTTGAGAATAATCCTTAATTCTATTTCCCAGCTAGGGATGGCAAAGGATAATATAGTATAGATTTTGATATCTGTAATTATTTGATTGGTATTTTTTGGATTCATATAATATTCATATTTAGATATTGTAATTACTATCCGCAGCATATGCTGTTATATGTCCTTGGATATTTATTATTTAAATTTACATTACTTCTATGGATAATGAATTTAAATATCTAAATTCGTTATTTAAATCTACATTCCACGTGGAATTAGCTTGTGAAATAAATACTTTTACTCAATAAAATTAGTTCTTTGTATTATTTAATTTATTTTTTGTATTTTGGAATTGTTTTGTATCTAAGTTGTTTTTTTCTTTTTAACTTATTCGTTACTTGTTAATTACGAGTTACTTTAAATTAATATTAATTTTTTATTTAATTTTATAGTTTTTTTGAAAAAAAATTAACTTTTTAAATCAAATATTTTTATAGAGTCGAATATCGACGAATATTATTATCTAATTCAGATTCAAATTCAAATTAAAAAATAATATATAAATTTAATATGAAAAATAAATAAATTTTAAGTTTAAGATAATTTATCTATTTAAATTCAAATATTATAAAAATTATAAAATTCTTATCCCCAACGATCCCCTGTCTCAATCCTTTCATAGTTTTAAAAGATCCAAAATTATATCCCTATCCATAAGGACCATTATGCCCTAATGCTTGAGCCTTATAAGATCAAAATCCATCCCATTAGAAGGGCATGAAAGGACTCCTGTTTAAGCCCTATAAGACCAAAATCAGTCCCAAGATATATGAGACCAGACCTTTTGATTTTTGGATCAATCGAAAGGCCTAGTGGCCATGGATTCCAACCGTCATATTTATCTATACCTGTATATAAGAACAACTTTATGGTTCAGGTTGCCACGTGGATGATTTCTTTAATTGACATGTGTGAACTTTATTATTTTTTACCACTTAAATTTTTAGTTTTATTTGTATTATTTTAAAATAATATATTTAAAAAATTTGGTCTTCAGTAAAATTTACCAATGATTTAATAATTATACTGATTCATCGAGAAAAAAATAAAAAAAAATAATTTTTTTATTTTATTTTTAAATTATATATTTAAAGAGATTAATTAACGCAATGACTTATAAATCGATTTTAAATCTATATTCTACCCACTTAGAAAAAGTAAAAAAAAATTTATTAATTTTTTTTATTTTTTAGATTTAAATTTTTATTTTATTTTTAATTGGTATACTTGAAAAAATTATTCTTATGTGATGGTAGGTCCATTAAGGATAGAAAAAAAGTTTAAAAATTATTTTATTAATTAATTATTTTTATTTAATTTTTAAATTATATATTTAAAAGAGATCCAGCTCATAAGTCGGACTAGGATCAATTCCACCTGCTTGAAAAAATAAATATTTTATTTTATTTTTAAATAATGTATTTAAAGGTGTTTGTCTACAACTTAACTCGCAGATCAATTTAGAATCTTTACCAAACTCGCAGTAAAAAATAAAAATAAAAATAAAAATAAAATTTATTTTTTAATTATTATTATTTATTTTAAATAATATATTTAAAAAGATTAGTATGCACATTAATTTGTAGGCCAATTCAGGATTTGTAGTTGACCCATTCAAGAAAATGTTTTAAAAAATAAATGTATTTTATTAATTATTTTATTTTATTTTAAAACAGTATACTTAAAATTATTTATCTGCATATTAATTCATATATCGATTTAAAATTCATGCTCAATTTTAAATATAAAATTTATGTATATAATTATTACTTAATAGCATTTAATTTAAAATTAATTTTTATTAATAACTTATTAAAATTTATAAAAAAAAAAAATTAAAACCCCAGCAGACGAGACGTGACTCTAGTATTGTAATATGGTGACTTTGAAATATTGAGAACAGCGCGATCCCATCAACTTGTACCGAATTCAGATAACATGATTATGCCTCAGATTCTCCATCTCATGTAATACCAGGATGACCGATATAGAAATATTCATGTCCAAAGTGACAAATCCAAATAGCAGAGACGCATGCAGAAGATCAGCCAAAATGTGTAAACCTCTCCAGCCGAAGCTTTGCTTAATTTTGGCAAACTCAAATTGCGAACAAGGAACATATCAACGAACTCTTATCCATCACAATTCCCAGCTTTTGCATCTTATATATATATATATATATATGGCAATAGGTCTGAACATTTTTAGTGCAATTAAAAGGATTAACTCAACGTCAACAAAATTCACTTTTTTAATTAATTAATCCCCATGGTAATTGATTATTTTAATTAACTAATCCAAAGATTTCTACATTATTATAGCAATATTCATATTTTACGCATCCTTTAATTAGTTCCAGATGGTCTTATTGTAGAAATAGACTTATAAAAATCAATTTATTTTCTTCTAATCCTTTTGGTAGAAAATCTTTTCAGCATTTGAAAGCGAAGTGATTTTTTTGGTCGTTGGTCAGTAGCCTTTACATTCCACAGCCACGAAAATAAGCTAGAAGATACCCTTACAAACTCAAAACTTTAATTTTCTCTTTTGTCACATCATTTGTCTGCGTTACCCAAACAATGGAAACTTGGTTCCTCATCCTTCTAACAATCTCCGTTTCTCTTCTTCTCCAAGCCTTCTTCAACCTGTACTTCCCTTCCAAAAAGTTTCCCCACTTTCCCATCACTTGCAACTTCTCATGGCTTTGTAAGAACAAAATGTTGAGTCGAGCGATGCTCAAGAATTGTAAATTATATGAAATTGTTGGTGCAGACTGTACGAAATTATGAATACAAATGAATCAGTTAGTAGATGTAGATTATGTAAAATCGTGAACTCAAATAAATTAGCTTCAAGACATGTATGTCATTATCTTTAAAGTTTTATTTACTTTCATCGTTGGTGTGCAAAAATATTACTGATATATAAACCTCAAGGATATAATAAAGTTCAATGACTTATTATATATTGCATTGATGAAAATAATCTATTGGACACTGAGCAATGCATTACAAAATTAACAAATTTCGATAAAAATTTTCTGTAGCATGTTTTTATAGAAGAAATATAAAAGAATTTGATTACGTGAGAAAATAAAAAAAAGTTTCAGTAACTTTTTCTTATTGAATCCAGATATGTATATATGGATTATTATATGTATGTTTAAATAGATATACCTTTGTTTGAAAGTGTTTTTATGTACAAATATATTATTAGAAATAAGCCTCTTTATCTAAAACAAACGATTAAAATTCTTACAAACATGTCTAAATAAATTCAATCATTTCATAATAATCAAACAAAAAATTAAACTTAATTAATTAATTACACTTACACATACAAATAAATAGTTAATTAATGATATTTATTATTATATTAATACACTAATAGTTCACTCAA
>JAQSVH010214056.1:0-14552 GCA_029448705.1 Adansonia digitata
TGTTGATGGGAGTAATGCTAGCTAGAAGGAAAGAGTTTGAAAATGTAAATCCAAGAATTCAAAGGAATCATTTAATACTACTACTAGCTTATTTAAGGCAAAAATGCAATTACCTCAAGATATTCAACATATGGGAGCCAGTCCTATAGTACATATTCAGGTTGACCATAAAGCTCACTAAAGGGCAACGGGTGTAAGATCGGATCCTACTTTAGATAATTCAATGGCTATAGACCTTCATAGGCTCTCGACTAAGGAAATCTCACATTTAAAGCTAGAAAAAGAGTCAAACTCAAGAGTGATAAGGGAAAATACTAGCTTTTTGAGAAAAGGCTCAAAGTAATAAAAAAAGTGGAGGACTTCAATAGTATGGATGTAGAAAGGTTAAGTTTGATATCGAATCTACTTCTCTCTCCTAAGTTCATGATGCCAGGCTTCAAAAAATTCAGTGGCACTATGTCTCATTGAGCCCACATCAAAATGTTTATCAGAAAAATAACTGGGCATGCACAGGGTGATAAGCTTCTCATTCACTATTTTCAAGAAAGCTTGTCAAGGTCAGTGCTAAGATGGTATAATGACTTGAATCAGAGTCAGATATAGTGTTGGACGGACTTGGCTAATGCTTTTCTTCAGCAATATAAGCATATGTTAGATTGGGCACATGACTTATTGTTTTTTCAGAATATAGAGAAGAAATCAACGAAAATGTTTGTACAGTATGCCCAGAGATATATAGACGTAGCGGCCCAAGTGAAACCACCTTTATTAGAAAAAAAATAGCATCATTATTTTTTAATACACTACCAAATTCATTCTTTGAAAAACTCATAGGAAATGCCACAAAAAACTTTGTTAATATAGTATTCTTAAGGGAAATGATTGTAAATGCCATCAAAAATAGAAAAATACTAGTTAATGATGTGCCTATGGTAGAGAATAGAAAAACATTTGAAAAGGAAAAAGAAATCCAAGCTATCTACCAAATGAACCAATCACTTATGGATCCTGGTCAATATTGCTGTCACCCTTACATGTCTTATTCTATCATGAATAGTGTATCCCAAGATCCCTACCAACCAACACTTATAATTAAACTGACATCTTTGACTAAGCCAAATACTTAGGAAAACAGTCAGAGCAGACACAAAAAGTAGAATCGAAATTAGGTAAAGTAGATTCCTATGTCTTATGCCGAGCTTTTACCCAAGCTTATCAAGAGTCACCTTTTAACATCTAAACAAATCAAGCCTTTGAAAACCCTCGTATCCAAATTGGTATAACGTCAACAAGTGTTATGATTATCATTTTGGTAATTCAAGTCACTCTACAAAGGATTGTCCCATTTTTAAGTATAATGTCAAGACCTTATCAAGGCCAAGAAGTTAAGCTTTGAAGAAGGGAACGCTAGGTGTCATTGAAGGGCATATAAGTAGTAGATAAGTATTGAGAATAGTTAGGTTTGTAAGAAATGGATGCATGCATAGTAATTGGTGTAAACCTTATTTTGAAAAGCCCTTGTCTCTGAATTAACATCATTTTGTGAAGCATGTATGTAAAATATTTTAATAAGATAAGAATGTTTCCTAAAAAGAAAATATTTTCAAAAAATGATAATGATAAGTCTCAAAAATACTAATGATTGATGTTAATAATAAGCTTGCATTCATTTCCCTGTGAATAAAACCATGATCATTTGATAGACCCAGCACTTCAGGGAAGTAACTTTAAAATTCCCAAACCATGATTCCTTAGGTAAACAGCGAAATAGGAGAAATGCTACTATTACCTATGGGAATTACCAAAATCCTATAGAAAGAAAAATTTTTTGAAAAAACTTAGAGACACCTAAAAATCCCTAAGTACCTTAACTTGTCAATTCTCAATTGGAAAGACTGACTTCAAAAACTAAATCTATCCCCTTCCAACTTAACCTTTTGATCTTGAACCCTTCATAACCAATTTTGGTACCTGTCGAAAAGCTAATGATTAAAAGAATAAAAGGAACATTAAATTTATCTGATTTTCAATGTAATTTGTATTTCACATGACCAAATCCATTCGTGCCTAGCAAGATAGGTACCTATCTTATTCGCCTTGAAATTTTTAGGCCAACCCAAGTTTTTAATCCTTTTAACCCACTTTGAGAAAAATAAATTATCATTTAGGATTTTTTTAACAAGAGATCATTAGTCTTTAAGAGACTTGAGTATCACATGTTTTTAATTCAGAAGTTGTAAATAAAATATACTTTTTAGATTGTTTTAAGAAACTTGAAATGGTTTCATAAAAAGAAAAAAAGGGTTTCTCAAATTGAAAAGCACTAAATCGAGATAAAACTTGACCCATGAAAAGGAGAAGGTGAAAAAATTTGGCATTAAGAATCTAAAATTCATCAAGGAAAGATAATGACAAAATATTGAAAAAGGAGTGATCTTTTTTGATGCATGGAATGATCAAAGAATATCTAAATATTGAAACCAATAAGGTTGGTTAGGTAAGACTAAAAAAATAGCCAAGTAGAATTTTGATTTTTTTTATAGCTTAAAGCATATGCTTAATTTGGAATCATTTGCATTTGCATCATTTCAGGTGCATTTCTCTTATTATTAATACTTGCATTAGCATCATTTCATAAGCATTTGCACAAATCTTGAAGTGCATTCTTTGAGCAATGTCATCATATTTTTACGGTCATTACATTATCATACTTGCTTAAGTAATTGTAACTACATCAACCATTGATCAATGACATCAGTTATAAAAGTCTTCGGTGGTGTAATTTGAAACATTTAAAACAGTTTTCATGGTCTTCAGTGGTAAAATTTGAAGCATTTAAAAGTTTTTATCTCAAAACAACTTTTCAATGGTGAAATACGAAACATTCAAAAGTTTTTATTTTAAAAAAAGTGTTCGATGGTGAAATCCGAAGCATTTGAAGTTTTTGTTTCAAAATATTTCAAGTTTTCGATGGTGAAATTTAAGGCATTCAAAAGTTTTTGTTTTAAAACAAGTTTTTAGTGGCGAAATTTGAAATGAAATTTGAAATATTTAAAAGAATTTTCAAAATCTCTATTGATGAAATCTGAAGAATTTCAAAGAGTTTGCATTGTTTTCAATGGTGAAATTTAAAGCATTTAAGAAATTTGTTTTAAAGCAAGTCTTCGATGGTTAAATCTGAAACATTTTATAAAAGATTTCAAAGTCTTTGGTGGTGAAATCCATAGCATTTAAAAGAGTTTGTTTAAGAAAGAAATCTTCAATGGTGAAAATCCTAAGCATTTTAAAGAGTTTTCAAAATCTTTGGTGGCATATCCAAATGCTATGGTAGAGGTAACCAGAATAATTTTGAAAGACTTTGGTGTCATACCTAAATCTGTTGGTGGTGGTTATTGACCTTGTGTTTTTTTCATAAGTCAAAACACTTCCTTGATGAGAGAAAAAGGAAAATTCCTTTAGAAGATTCCCTTGGAGGAAAATCAAAAACAAATACAAGCTCATCTTGTCAAAAGAAAATGAAATGTCTATAACATTTCTAAAAATGCCTTCAACTCCACATACAAGGCTTCAGGGATGTCACAATAACAAAATTCTTGAAGTTGGTGATGCCTACCAAGGATGCTTGGTCTAAGGGTCATAGATCTTATGTTAGTATGCGAATCAAGGGCAGTTTCTATCTTGACTCTAAAACTTTATATCTTTTTTTAGAAAATTATGGATTTTGAAATAAACGAATGAATATTGTCCATCCCATCTTAGGCCATGAACTTTGATTTCCAATATCAAAGGTAATGAGAACATCAAAGAAAGAATTTTGTTTCAATAGGTGATCGCCATTAGATTGGACTCTTTCAAAAAGATCCTTCAACTTCATTGATATGATTAGACATTCATCTATGGGCTTTTCACACCAGAGCATTCCTATTCGATTCTTTGAGGGTTGAATGAGCAAGTTATGCTCTTAAAAGATTTAGATGTTAATAATTCGACCTGTGTTAAAGTAATAATTGTATTCCAAGATCTCCCAAGTTCATTCGGATAACCTTTTACCTCGACTTTCATGACACTTTTCAAAATCCTTTATTTAGGAAGAATGAGAACAAATATAAGCCAAAACCCATTTTCCTTTGAGATAAAACTTTTCCAATCCAATGCTTAAAAGTAAGATATGAGATCTAAGGTGTTTTCCCATGCCAATTTGATTTTTTCCTTAAAAGCCCAACCAAAACTAAGATCCATTAATAGCTATGAGGTTGGTAATTTCAGAGGCATATAATAAGCCAAAATGGTAAAAAAAGAAAAAAGAAAAATTTCAAGGAAAAAATTGAATGCAACATCATATTGTTACAGTACTCAAACGATTTGAAAAAAAAAGTTAATATTTTTTCCTAGTGAAATGTTTGTTAATTCAAATGGATTTGTTTGAAATGAAAAATGCCCATCTTTCTCTATCCTTTCGCAAACATAAAAAATTATTTCTTTTGCAGTCGTCTTTAAGCCTGATAAAGTATTCTTTCTAAAAACCCTAATAACTGATCAGCCTCCACACTAGAGGGCAAGATAAAGCAAAAAAATCTACAAGGGAAATCCCATTTTGAAGCTACAGAAACAAAATGCCTATTGTACCAGGGCAAAAATGGAGATGAAACAAATTTCAAGTTTTAAGTTTCTTTATGAAAAAAAAAAAGAAATAGAAAAACAAAGGGAACAAGATGAAGAAAGAAGTAAATAGAAGCAAAGGGAAATGAAAAATGAGAAAGATAAAGAAACAAAGGTTTTTTTTATCTTCAAAGACTTATCGAATAGGAATCCTTCTAAAGAAAAATGATCCTTAATTGAATTAGCCCTAGACACTTGATTTGGGGCTTTCTATCTTTTCTTTCTAAACCATGAACTAGGCTCACATTACGTGCCTAAAAAAGTCTATTTTGATCAAACTTAACTATTTAAGCTGTTGAGTTGTTCTTGGGAAGCCCTTAGAAATTTCATCTTTTTGAATTACTTTTGTGTCCTAATGAATATGATGAGGCAATCAATAAGAAAAAAGAAATGAGAGAAAAGAAAAAACAGAAAACAAATGAAGTTCTAGGGTGAAAACCCAAAAAGGGTAATTTAGAACAAATTTAAAGGTTTTAGAATTGCTTCTAAATCAACAAAGGTAGCAACCAAATGAAAAGAATTCTTCCAAGCTAATTCAAAAATGATCCCAAACCTCTGGAAATTTCACAATATCAATAAAACATTGAGTTAAACCTCTGGAAATTGAAAATTAATTCCAAATATTAATTTGATACAAGATAACCTTTTAGAATTTTCATGTTCGGCCTTAGAAATTGGTGTTTATGAAAAGCTTTCCCAATTAACTCTTTGAAACTTAGTATTTATTAGCATTAGTTTAACAATTGTTGAGCTATTGTATTAGAAGATTAAAGGGATGTTGTAACTTGATTGTTTGCCTTTCAAGGAATTCTCATAAAAAAAATCTAACTGAACTTAGTCATGATGAATGAAAATCTTGTACCAAATTCTTCAAGTCAAATTTTAGTGGTGCCACCCTATTTGTGCCTTTAAATTTATTTCCTCATTTCATTCAAAGATGTCCCAAATAGTAATCATCAATAATAAGGAAGCCTTAATATCAAATAATGATGATGGCATGTCCATTATCCTTGATATTAGAAAATTTATGGTTGAAACAATTCTTAAATTTCCATAACTTTTTATCAAATAAATCCTTTCCCAAATTAGAATGACAAAGTGATCTTTCTCCGTAAATCCTAAAATTTATATGAACTTTAATGGTTCTCATGATTTTAATGAAAGTATCTGAATTTACTTTGAATAACAAAATGTTAATCCTTACCTAATTGCACAAAGTTGTATTTTTGAATTAATAACCACTAATTCAATAGTTGGTTACTTTGTAAGAAAAATTGAATAATTTTTAAATTCTTGAAGTCAGGGTTAGCAAAAAGATTTTGTAAGGCAAACATGAAATCATACTTTAACGATTTAGACCTTCAACAGTAGGCCAACATATCGAGAAGAAAAAATTGGCTGCAATGAGGCTTAGATTGATGAGGCATCGCCAATATATAAGAAGATCAAAAAAAAAATACCAACAATGAGGGTCAGATTCATAAGACTCCACCAACATATAAGAAGATTAATCTTCATGATATTTTAAATTATATGTCTTCTTCATCTGATCATGTATAATGTAGGTGAAGTAGGCTTTAAGTCAATTTTGTATGATTAAGTAAAAGACTAGTAGAGTTTTTTTTTATTCTTTTCAATTATTTACCTTGAAAATTGATGGAATCAAATGTCCTTTTCATCTAATCATGTGGAACATTAATGAACTAGGTTTTGAATTAGCTTCATCTACTTAAGCAAAAAAATCGATGGAGTTTTTACTTGGTTAGGTTAAAAATTGGTAGAGTCAGATGCCTTCTTCATCTGATTGTGCAGAATGTAGGTGAAGTAGGCTTTAGGTTAATTTCATCAGTTAAGTAAAAGACTAATCGAGTTTTTCTTTATTTTTTTCACTTAATTGGCCTAAAAATTGGTGAACTCAAATGTTCTCTTCATCCCATCCTGCGGAATGTCATTGAAGTAGGTTTAAGTCAGCTTCATCCAATTAAGCATAAAGATTGATAGAGTTTTCACTCTATTACGTTGAAAACTAGTGGAGTAAGATGTTTTCCTCTATTTTATCATGCGAAATATCGATGAAGTAGACTTTAAGTCAACTTCGTCTAATTAAGCAAAAGATCGATGGATTTTTCTTTGTTCTCTTAATTTGGTTAGCCTAAAAATTAATGTCCTCTTCATTTGATTATGTGGAATGTTGGTGAAGTAGGTTTTAAGTCAGCTTCGTCTGATTAAGCAAAAAAATCGACAAAGTTTCATTTGGCTAAGTTAAAACTACTAAAGTAAAATGTCCTCTTCATCTGGTTTTATGAAATGTAGGTGAAATAGGCTTTAAGTTACCTTTATTTAATTAAGTAGATGATCAAAAGAGTTTTTCTAGGTTCTCTTCATGTGGTAGAAAACTAATAAAGTTGGCTTTCATAAAATTTAAGAGCCCAAGAGTAGCTGATAGCCTTGGCTTAGTCAAAATTGGCACCAAATCTTGAAAGCCCAAGAGTAGCTGATGGTTTTATGCCTATTGAAATAGGCATCAAAATTTAAAAGCCCTAGAGTAAATGATGGCCTCAGCTCAATCGACATTGGCACCAAAATTTGAAAGCACAAGAGTAAATGATGGTCTCTACCTAGTTAAGATTGGCTTTGAAATGAAAAGCCTAAGAGTAGCTAATGGTTTTTTCCTAATGAAACTGGCACCAAAATTTGAAAGCCTAAAAGTAGTTGAGGTTTCGTCCTAATCAAAATTGGCACCAAAAATTGAAAGCCTAGTAGTAGATGATAGTCTCGGCCCAATTGAAACTGGCTTTGAAATAAGAAGGCTAAGAGTAGTTGATGGTTTTGTCCCAATCATATTAGCACCAAAATTTGAAAACCCAAGAGTAGTTGGTGGCATTGGCCCAGTAAAAAATGGCATTAAAATGTGAGAGCCCAATGTAGTTAGTTAGGTAAAAAAAGGCCTACATTAAAAAAAAAACAAAAAAATAAAAAAAAAACTTTTCAGTAAGAAGATTTATTAGGTCTTAGACAAAATCGTGTCTATTTGCTATTTGCCCTGTTCTTGATTCTCAGCAATGGCCAAAGAAGGGTAGCTGTAGATACCTATATATTGTCCGGACCCTTTCCCTAGTAGTCTTGAATTATTTGAGACCGAAAATTAGGTAATCATCCTAGTAGGGTCAAGATCATCCATAAAGACTGGACATATTCAAGACTATTTTAGTCATGCCTAAGTGTCTGCTTATGCACGTGATAGAACGATTGTCATTTTGGGGGTCATAGAGAACAAATCTTAGATTAAAAAAATGAATATTAAGGTAAAGAATTGGTTTTTAAATTTATTCTTTTGAAATTTTGAAAGCCATTTTTGGATATGATTTAAAAGTTAAATTTCTCATTTTTTAGAAATTTCTTAGAATTTTTCATAAAACTTTAGGAGCGACTGTTGTATATTTTTATTGATACTCGTATAGTATTTATGCCGATAATAACTTTGAAAAATCTAAAATATTCAAGAAAAAATCTGTATTGGCATTTTATACTATGAGGTGTCAAATTGTCAAATTTATTTATTAATCTTGAATTTTTCACAATATTATGAGTTTCATGCTCGTGAATTTTTTTTTATAAAATTTGTTTCAAATTTCAGAATTTCATCTTTATTATTTTTGTACATTAATATTTTGAGTAATGTGTTCCATTTAATTTATTTTTATAAATCTGATTAAATTTTTAGAATTTTCTCGTCTTCAAAATATGAACTAAAATTTTTTTGTAAAATTTTTTAAAGTTTGGAATTTTAAATATTTTCACATATTTTAATAAATTGTTCTGGATTAAGCTTTTTGAAATTCTGATTCATTTTTATTAAATATCATATTTTTTTCGTAAAGATTTTTCTTGTAAAATTTCACAAGTTTGAAATTTTTAATTTAGATTTTTTTTAAAAAATATGATTCTATTTATTTGTTCATTTTCAAAATTTTTATATATTTATTAATTTTGGAATTGGATAAGAATTAATTTAGTTGGTATTGATTTTTTTTTCTAACTAATTTAGTTTGATTTTAATTATGCCATTAAGATAAACTTTATCTTGGTTACTCTCCATGGTGAGTCATGAAGGATATGCATAGCCTTATGATTTATATATGATGAGTCATACAAGATGAAAAAAAAAATTCAACAGATTCTTATCTAATAAAAAGTATTAAGCATATTTGATAAAATAAAAATTAAATAAAATTAAAAACGAAAGGATGGAATATAGTCCTAGGGGATTTCTTTTCACCCTTGGTTGAATCCTTCTCCTTTAAAATAAGGGGAGGATAGTTCATTTTAGGGAAAATGGCTTTTATGAGCAAAATTAGCAATTTTCCTTAAAAAGTTTCCAAGATTTGCCAAATTTCTACACTTTAAAGGTAAAATCACTTAGAAAAAATTTGATTTGTGTTCAATTAATTTACATTTATTCCTTTTAGTAAGCCTATTGATTACTTGTGCTCGTGGATTTTGATTCATGTTTGAAGGCCCAATATGAAGACCATGATCAAAGTTTCTTGATTTAATTGTTATATTTGATTTTTGTCATAGAATCACATATTTTTGTTATGTAAATGACGTTATGATATTATGTACATAATTTGGGTGCTATTTCATGGTATTTTCATGTTATTATTGATAAAGTTTCTTTATATGTTCATATTTCATGATTTTTATACATGTTGATGATGATGTGAGCTTAGTATAAATTAGGCTCTATGTTAATTATTCATGTAACCATGTTAAAAAGTTTTTTCTTAATTGATAGATGAAGGCCGAACATGTTAATGGCCTTTAGATCATTTTTGGTTCTTGTTTTCACGATATTTTAAACTATCTTGTAAAGTTTGAAAGTTATAAGGGTTTAAAGATAATTTTTCCAAAATTTTGTAAAGTCTTGGATAGGTACATCCAAGCTTGGCCCAATCTTGTATATGTTATTTGGTGAAGTTTTTTTTGACTTCTTAGTGCTATTTTGTAATTTTAGGAAATATAAGAACTAAATTGCAAAAGTTGCAAAAATTTTTTCAAGGCCATATAAGCTTGACAGAATGCTTGATGAGACCTTTAGGGGTGTTTTCATGTATATTTTGACATGTTTAAGTATGTTTCATGTATTTCGAACCTTTAAGGTCCTTGTTGTAATTTTAAAAGTTTAGAGATATATTTGCAAAAATCAAAAACATTGTTCCAAGGCCAAAGGTGCATGGTTGAATGTTCTTAGATTATTTGGCAAATTTTCCATGTTGATTTTGATGTGTTTGATGTTTGATTATGTATTTTATTTCTTTTACAAAGTATTTTGTAAAGTTTAAAAAGTTTAGAGTCCCTTAGTTAAAGCCTTACATTTTAAGGTTAAAAAGGTTAATTCTCACATCAAATTACCCATTTGGGATATTTTGGTCATTTTAGGAATATTTCTAGCATTTTTAGTCATTTTGGGGTTAAAGTGTAATTTTGAGAAAAATAAGGACTTATTAGCAATTTTTTCATTTTGGGTGATGTTTGATATCCGAGTTAACCATTTAGAGTATGTTTGCTATTTCATATCATTTTTGAGTCTTTTAAGGTTATCAGGTTACATTTACATTGAAGGTAGATCTTGGGGATATTTTAATAATTTATCTTAGAATCGAGTCGTATAAAGTCATTGGGATACTTCTATGTTGAAGGCACACATTAAGGGTAGATTCATCTTTCAATGATGTTATAAGTCTTTTAAAGTTACCCAAATACTTTCTTGTCTAAGACAGACTTTAAGGATGTTTTAGTAATTTATATTAAAACCAAGCCCTATGTGATCACCGAGATACTTTCATGTTAATGGTGTACATTGGGGATAAGTTTGCCCTTTTACTATGTTATCGAGTTTTTTAGGGTTGCTAGGATACTTTCACGTCGAAAGTAGGCTTTAGAGACATTTTAGGAATTTACCTTAGAATCAAATCCTTTAGAGTCAGCGGGATACTTTCATGTCAAAGGTTTACTTTAAGGGACATTTTGGTCTCTTCGAACAAGTACGAGTCTTAGGGTAAGTTTCTATTTTTGATAAAGCTAAAATTTTAAAATTAAGGCAATGTCTCTAAATTAAAATGTTATGTGGAATATCTCCCAACATATGAAAAGGGTTCTACAGATTATTTTAATAATGAGATATCCTTTTTTAAGAATAGAGTAAATTCCAGATTTTTTTTGAATTTCCTAAAATAAAAACCTTTCGTATTTCTTTGGTCCTCTAGTGAGATACGCAAAACCTTTCAAAAGTAAAACATTTCATTTTCCTCTGGTTCTCTAGTGGGTGATGGAAGTTATTTAAAAGTAAAGCCTTTCATTTTCCTTTAGTTCTCCAGTGGGTGATAGAAGTTATTTAATCCTTTTGTATTCCTTCGGTCTTTTGGTGGGATGCGAAGAATATTTTGATATTTAAAAAATATTAAAAACCTGATTTTCTCATATGGAATAATAAATTTAGTATAGAAAAATTTTGACATATGGGAATTATAAATAAATACCAGATATTGAAACCGAATAAAAATCAAAATTTAAGTTCACACGTAATTAATAGGGTATAGATTTTCGAGCATTATGAGAAGGATCGAACTCTAGTTGTGATTGTAACCAATTCTTAAGCCCTTTCAAGTGATCTCTAGTATGAATGTATGCTTCGAAGTTTGTTTTTTAGGGTTTTGTACCCTTTAACATACGAACTTTGATAGTTGACTAATCTCACCTAACCAAAATAAGTTGGTAGCAACTCCAAGATAACGGTCATTTGTAAAGACTTTTTAGGATTAAATCAAATGAGAGATTCATCTCATCGATCCAGTATTCAAAAATGAAAAATAATGATATATATATATACAGGAATAAGGGATACACCTACCATTTTTATGATTGGTTGGTCAAGATTCATATCTTGACCACTTTGTGATATTTTTGTGCACATTGAGCAACATCAAGAGGCTAACGTCCAAGTTGTTCATGTTTAAGTTTAGCACAAATCGCAAACAGCCCTCAGACAGTGAAAAAAGAACTAACTCTGGATTTGGATCATGATCCATAAACCAACCAAGTTGCTTAAACCTATTGCTGTAATCAATCATTTTTAGCACATGAGGCTTAATATGGCTACCGTCTGACATCTTACATGGAACAATTCCTTCAAAATGTCAAACTTCTTAATACAACTTTTGTTATTAAGTAATTGTTTAAGGTTAAAGATTAAAAATTACTTCTAGAGTTTGGAAGTAATGTCAACCAACATCATATATGCGATTTGATCTTTTGGATTCAGTTTATACTTAATCATAAGCAAAATTAATTTTATTCTAATTAAAATTAAAAAAAATGATCGAAAATATAAATACATATAATTTTATTAAACCCTCCATAGGATCAACTTATGTATGTCTAATTTATCGAACATGTTAAGAAAAATAAAGAAAATGGAGAATAAACCTTAAAAACTTGTGATTGTTGAATCTTCAAGTAGAATTTCTCCTTCGCTTGTTCTTGCATAGGAAGCCTGTTTGTCACAAACCATAGCCATCCAAGCATCCGAACTCTTATAGTAATCCACGTAGATGATTTGGTAAACCCTCAGAAAGTAAGGATTGTGCTTAACCGAGAATTATGCTATTAGCCTTGGTTTGGAAAACCATGTTTTTTTTCTTTTTCTCCAAAAGGCAAAAGGCTTAATGGGTGAAAATAATTTTCAACCCTTTCTTGGTAGGCTGCAGCTACAGGAAAAGAATAGAAGAATTACTAGGCAGCCTTCTATGAAAGGGTTGGTTAAACATGACTTATATATTCAAGTTAAATGCAAGCCAAATTTTGGTTTCAGTACACTTAAATATGTGCACTTAATTGAGCCATTCAATTTAGCCCTTGAGAAATTCTCTGTTTCTTTAATTAAGTCAAATCCTATTTTAAATCTTAAGATCGCCTCTATGTGTTTTACTCGTTAATCCCTTAACATGTTGCTAACAAGTATAAATTAATTCGAGTAATAATATTTATATTTATATATCTAGGAATGCATCATGTACATCCAAATGCTAGAGAAGTCAAAATGGTTTGATAAGCCTTTCAATGTATAGTATATTAGTGTAATCTTATTCCTTTATCAAATATCTAAATATGGTAAGAGCATCGCAAAGTGTCTACATTTAAAACATTTCCATATCAGTACTTCAATGAGTTAATATAAGCTAGGAATAAGTGATATAGGTCTCTTTATACCACTTGAGGCTATGAATCCTTTCTAGACTCTTTAATCATCTTTGTATGAATCATGTCCTTACTAAAATCATCATTCTTTGGCAATCTTTCTCGAGACCCATTCATGATGAAATCAAAGCATGGCAATTCATGCACAAGATTACATGATGTCACAAGTCAAAGGATTATTTACATTACTAACATATGAAAGTATTTGTCATAGACACTTAGGTGAGATACCAAATGGAACTTTCATCATGGGTCATGTTCAGTGAACTCATTAAACCAACAAGCTTTTATATCCTATCCCAAGTATCTTTATAATTTAATGTAAGAGATCGATTGCATGCTTCATCTGATACAATGTTTTCTTTCATTTTAGTATGATGATTGATTGTCATGAAGTACTAATTTAATAAAGCCTACGAGACATATATAGCCTTCCAAGGGATTGTAAGTGTGTTACAATTATGAGATATTATAAGCATAAATTCGTGTTTCCAAATGTACCCAAATACTAGTATATGCTAAGCCATCTTGCTTTGATAGCGTACAACATTGTCTTATGTAGTTGAAGTATTAGGATACATGTGGATAGCATATAGGTGGTTCTTAGAGAACAAGTTTATTGAACATTTCCCATTATGAGAACTTTATTGGGTATTATCACTCAAGTATTCAATGTTGTCTTGTTCTAATTGTGTAAAATAGTCCTCAAACCTATGATACTAGGTCATATTCTATAGAAAATGTCATTCTTTGATTTAACTATGAATGGATCCTTAAAGGGATGGCAAAAGTAAGGTGATATTGGGAATGACATGAGTCATATGAAGATGGATTAGTGATTCAAAAAGGATTTATCACTCTAAGTGACATTAAATATATATCTCACTTGCTTTTGACTTAGGTTAACTAAATAAAGTCTATAGCCAAAGTATGATGAATGTGAGAGAAATTTGTTTCTCTAAATTCATGGAGTTGGCCACAATATGCAAAGATTATAATGGATAGATTCTTGAGCAGGCACTATACCATGCTTATGCTCGTTTTAGAATAATTGGCAAAATGATGGAATTTACACTGATAAGCTAATTATTGAAAAATTTTGAAAAAGTCATGTTGACTAAAATATTTAAGGGTGGTTGTGATGACTTGTTAGTGTTTGCTCATGACCTGCAAATATAAGTTACTTAGGTTAACTTATAATTGTTTCAAACATATTGAAAACTATTAGATTAACTTATAATCATTTCAAACATATTGAAAACTTAATGAATCGCACATAATAGAACAAATTTTTTGAACTAAAATTAAGGTCAATAAAATATCATTTAATTAAATAAAAAATGAAATTTGGAGAACTAAATTGAATAAATTCAATTTAAGAAGATTAGGATAAATTGGATTTTGTGAAATCCAATTGGAGACGTCTTAATAGCATAGTGTGGATAAAGCTTGTCTTAAGTAGATATTGCCTAAATTAGACAAGCTTTAAGACGAAGTTGTGTTAGCCGGATTGGCATTGACCAAAAGATTTGAAAAGTTTGATTGAGAATCGAACTTCCTCTCTGATCTTGTCTTGGCCAATTGACATATAGGGCTAATGGGGCTTGGTCTTTAGACCAAGCATGAACTCATAA